>BQNB010104509.1:0-18613 GCA_026074375.1 Tanacetum coccineum | reverse complement strand
GTTTCTTCAAGTTAGAGATGTGAAAAGTACTGTAAACTCGGCCTAGTTGGTCTGGGAGTTCAAGTCGATAGGCGACAGTTCTCAAATTCAGTGAGAATCTTAAAAGGTCTAATATATCTAGGGTTCAACTTTCCCGATTTGCTAAAACGTATCACTCCTTTCCAAGGCGATACCTTCAACATGGCCTTATCTCCAATTTGAAATTCTAAGGGTTTGCGTCTCACGTCGGCATAATTCTTTTCTTGATGATCACTATTACCCAAATAGTGTCGTACTGCTTGTTTTCTCTGGTAGTCTTGTGATGAAATCCATGGCTACATTTTCCAATTTCTAATTTCCAATGGGGTATTTCTGATTGTACCAATAAACTGGATGGCTTCTGGTAATCATTCCTCATCTTTAAACACATCAAGCACTTGCTAACATAGGCGGTGATGCCTTCTTCCATAACGGGACATTGGTGAAACTGCTTAAGATTATGATAGATCTTATCCGATTCCACGGTGGATGAAATAGTTAGGTTTGTGTAACTCATGCTTGATCAATTCTCCTAAGTTTGTGACGCCTGGTAACCCACTCCTGCTCCTAATGCAGAGAGTTCCATCAAGACGATTCTCGAACTCTTTGTTCATACCATGAAGGTTCTCATCTTTAACGTTCTCTTTCTTGAGAGCTTCTACTCGTGCCTCATGAATCTATGGCAGTAGGTTTAAATTAATGGTCATCACTAAGGCTCTCACCCTGAGAGGCTTAGCTCGTTCAATTCTGCTTAGAGCGTCTGCCGCAACGCTTGCTTTTCTAGGGTGATATCGAATCTTACAATCAAATCACCAAACAATCTTAACAATCTACGTGGTCTCATGTTCAATTCCTTTTGATCTAGAATGTATTGTATTCTCTTATGGTTTGTAAACGTGGTGCGCTTCATGACATACGGGTAGTGTTCCTAAATCTTGAGAGTAAATACTATTGCTCCTAATTCTAGGTCGGGTGTTGGGTATTTCTTCTCATGAACTTTCAGTTATCGAGAGTTGTAAGCTATCACTTTCTCCATCTGCGTCATTATAGTACCAAATCCATTATGTGAGGCGTTATAAGTCACAAAGTTTTCTGTTCCGTCAAAAATGCTAAAATCTGTACACGAAAAAGGTTCTACATCACAGATGAAAGGCTTCTTCTTCTTTTTCTTCCAATTTGTATTTCACATTTTTCTCTAAGTTAGTTTGGTTCAGAGGCTTCTCTATCTTAGAGAAACCTTCGATAAATAATCGGGAGTAACCGGAAGGACCTAAAATTTTTCGTATCTTCCTTGGAGTCATAGACGTTGTCTAATCCTTGGTTGACTCAATCTTGGCGGTATAGACGTGAATGCCTTGACTATCAACAACGTGGCCAAGAAATTGTACTTTCAGGAGTCAGAATTCGCACTTAGAGAATTTGACGTACAATTCCTTATTCTTAAGAAATTTCAAGATAAGCCTAAGGTGTTCCTCGTACTCCTAATTTCTTTTTGAGTAGATAGAGATGTCATCGGTGAATACTATCACGAACTTATGTAAGTACGACTTGCACACTCGATTCATGAGATCCATGAATACTTCTAGTGCGTTGCTCAAACCAAATGGCACGACCTAAAACTTAAAATGTCCATAACGGGTCTTAAAGGCGGTCTTAGAATATCCTTTTCTCGAACTTTAGTTGGTGGTAACTAGTCCTTAGGTTGATTTTCGAGTAAAATCTAGATCATTGTAGTTGATCGAAAGAGGTCATCTATACTAGGTAACGGGTAACGGTTCTTCACGGTCTGCTTGTTCAATACTCGGCTGTCGGTGTACATCCTGAAGGATCCATCCTTCTTTTTGACAAACAATATCGAAGCTCCCCAGGTATTCTACCAACCCTAAAGGGCTCAAAGATCTATCTAGGACTGGACCAACAAGACGGTCAACTCTTTTTCTCTCAACACATAACATGCCTCCGAGTCTCAAGTTATCCCGCTCTAACGTATCAATCCTATCAAACAACTTTGCTTACTAGCAACTATCGATGCATATCCATTACTCATATTGCTTCAAATCATTAAGGTTTCATCACCTAAGGGGATACGAACAATCTTTTTAACACGAATGATCATGGCGTGGTACCTTGTCAACCAATTCTTACCAATGATAACGTCGAAACTACCAGGTTCTATGGGTATTAAGTCTATCTTGAATAAATGATTCAGATTATTGAGTACACAACCTCAAATGTTGGTATCAACTTCTACAATCTTTCCGTCGGCTAACTCAACAGAGTACCTAGTGTCTACAGTAGATGGGAGGATGTCACTAAAAGGGCTAATCTTAGCGGAGGTGAGGCTTCTATCAATCAGGTTTCATGTACTTGCAATAATTTCGTCCTTTGCTTCAACTTCGGGTCCATCAAAAGTTTTGTTGATACGAGAATCTCATAATTTACGTGATTCTAACTCACGAAAAGGTAAGTATATTAAAGGAAATCTCCTAGTTCTCTTGGTTATAAACCAATTAGAGTGATAAATCTGTTACGTTCTAAGTTCTTACAATCCATAATTATCATGACTACAGGGAGCGTGATTAGGTCTCTCGGCTAAGGGTGTGGTGTCTCTATGTGATAAGGTTGAGAAATATCTACTTAGTTTTGGTGCTTACAAACACGAGTACACATAACCAACATGACTCACGAATACGCACACAAAATATTAGTAAAACACGAGTACAATATAATCCTGTTGACAATGTAGAGAAAAGAAAGAAAATAAAAAGGAAAAGTAAGGGTAAATTAACAAAACATTTATGGTGACTACTCTCAGCATAGCATGGTCCTTCCTGAATTATACATAGGTGACCAGGCTATGCATAATTTAGGAACTAACGATAAAATGCTCATTTCGTCAAACTAGTATTATATTTAAAAATCTTATATGGTATGAACGATACAGTTTATAAGGTAGCAAAACAGTTTGTAATAATGAAAACAGGGTAGTTTATATATAACGGACACTGATTTGTTTTGGTCAAGCTAAGCAGAAAAACATGTTATGTTGCGTGATTAGACAATAGGCTTTCGAGAAATTATTCGTGACAGTTTATGATTGTAACACTTAGGGGTTTAAAATATTGGGGGTTCATAATATGGTATCAAATATTTTACGAGTTGACAACCCAAAAGTTTACAAAGCGATAATGTAATAGTTTATAGAAGACACGAAGTAGTTCATAAGACGACGAAATAGTTTATAATTTAACAGCGAAATAGTTTATAAATGACAACAAAATAGTTCATGAGATGGCAACGAAATGGTTTGTAAGATGACTACAGGTAGTTTTAGATAGGGTAGCAAAAGAGTTTATAATTAACTGTAAAATAGGTTATAGAATGGAAATGAATTAGTTCATTAAATGATAGCCAGATAAGCTATAACGTAATAGTGAGATAATTATAAGAGATTGACAAAACAGTTTATATAATGGTATCAAAATAGTTTAAAAGGTGTTAGCGAAATGGTTTATAAAATAATGACAAAAGAGTTTATGAACGACGACAAAATAGGTTAAAAGATAAATACAAGTTAGTTTGTAAAGTGATTGTGAAAGTAGTTATGAGATGGCACTAGAACAGTTTATAAAACGTCGGTGAAACAGCTTATGTTAATGAAGTAGTTTATAAGATTCCCACAAAATGGTTTATTGGATGACAGAAAACGGTTTATATAAAATACTAGCGGAATAGTTTATACGATAATAGCAAAATGGTTTGGAAGGCGCTAGTAGAATGTCTTTTATTAATGATAGTAAAATAGTTTATAGGGTGACAACGTAACAGTTTATAAAATGGTAACAAAATGCTTTTATAGAATGGTGGTAAAATGGTTAATACGCTGTCAGCAAAATGGTTCGTAGACTAATGGTAAAATAGTTTATAAAATGTCTATAAAATAGTTTATGAGGTGACGCTAGAATGTTTTATAAATGATAGTGAAATGGTTTATAAGGTGTTGAAATAAACAAGAAGCTACCAGCTAAACGGTTTGTAAGCTGGCGGTAAAATAGCTTATAACGCGATAACTACTATGTTTATAAGACGACACTAAAATAGTTCATAGGATAACATCCAATTAGTTTATAACGACACTAAAATTGTTTATAGGATAACATCCAATTAGTCTATAATAGTAAGCGGTTTATAAACTAATATTGAAGTGGGTTATAAGACGATAATAGATTTGAGGAGTACCTTACATAAATTATTAACGAAATCATCATGACACAAAATGAACAGATTGTTTAAAAACATCCACACAATACACGAAATTCACTAGGGGATAACGTGTACTAGTGCTCAATTACTATCCTATGGTTACGATTCAAGTCTACTTAGGTTCTACTAAGCACGATAGGAAATCTCTCTTTAAGTATCAACATTATCTCTGACGACCTTGAGTCTCGCGGTGCTTTTTTTACTTTCAACTCGGTTCGCTACGGTTAGATTTGGACAATCAACTCTTGTAATATCCTGATTTTTCCACACTTAATCATATAGGTATTTTCGGTTTCTTATATTTGCACTGCGGCTTAAGATGTTACTAAAACGGGTTTTTTCTAATTCTAGTCATGTCACCAACTCTCTCTGCAGTTATTGACTCCACGTGCATGGCCTAGGTGTGACGCAACTTACGCTTTGTTGTAGTGAGGGTAACTTTCCCTACATATCCATTTTTTGTTATTTTGGTCTCGCAATGTAAGCTCTCACGACCAATGTCATTTATTTCGTTGTTGGCATTCCTGATCACTCTTTGGTTTCCTAACATACGACCTAATCCATTTAGTTGCGAGCCAAGTGGATTCTTTCCTCATAAACAGCAATAGCTTTAATAGCATTACCAATTCGTTGGGTTATAATATACTCGATCCTCGTGGAACTCATTACTTGTCTCATTGTCAATATTTTCTTTAATATCGAACGGATTAAACAAAATAAAATAAGTCGAATTTGAAAAGTCGTGTTTCCAAAAAGAAATGGAATTTTCATGTATGAGTTGATGGTTAAACTTTGTTGCCGAGTTAATCGGCATGTTTGTCTAGAACCTTACGAGAAGTAAGAAAAGTTGAGACGTGACGAGATGACGTAGATGTTTAATAGTATGGGGCGGGTGTTCAAAGTCGTCTTCAGAGTCGAATAGTAGGATGATCAGTAGGGTCGACAGACTGCAACGAGTTTCAAAGTGATGCAAAGCGGTATAATATAAAGCCGTAAAAAGTTTTAAAGACCAACATATTATGCACTATGTTTTAGAAGTACACGAGACAATTGTTTCACTCGTAATGTCTTAAAAATAAACAAGACCATTGTGTCACTCATAATGTCTTAAATAACAGACCATTTGTGTTCACTCACAATGTCTTCGGAACAGTGTTTTATATTTATATTTAATACTATTAGTATATATTTTTATATATATATTTATATATATATTATTATATATATATATATATATATATATATATATTTATATCATATATATATACTATATATATATATATATATTATATATAGAGAGAGAGAGAGAGACAACTTCCATATATGTAAATGTGGAAATATACGTAAGGCAAACGTAAACGCAAAGAAGAATAGATGCAAAACAAACGTAAGCTCATAGCAAAATAAAGCTCAAGGGCAAAAATAAACGCAAAGAAACATAACTCAAGGAAACGATAAACGCCTGGCTAGAAATAAACCCATATCATAGCTTGTTCAAGGCAAAATGGTAATCAAGTATAACACCTAGCATATAACTCGGTATAAGGGCACAGTAAAAAAACGTCTGGATCGCCTTATGGTTATAGACCAGACTTGTATATAACTTACATTGGGTCTATCTTTAATCTTGGCTCTTTGATTATACAATCTATCACACCCCAAACGGGGGCCTGGGACAGAAATTAGTATTCGGGGGCTTGACGTCTATATATTCATCCAAAAGTACAAAGAACGAACAACTAATGGACTGTTTTGAAAATCATTAACTCATGGTATTCATTAAAAATGGATAAGTCTTACAAGATTGGTTAATGAAATTTTAAAACGTTGCGGAGATAAGTAATTTTTCAAAAGATAACAAGTATGAATGATATAAAAGTCTTGAAAAAAGATGATATCAATTGCACGTCGACTCCACATAGCACATCAGAGAAGTCCAAAGCTAATCACCTGAAAAACATGCTTAAAACGTCAATATAAAGTTGTTGAATTCATAGGTTTAGTTCAAACGTAATTAGTGTGGACCACAAGTTTATCAAAACGTATACGACAGTTATAACAGATACTAACTTCACATATAAAAAGGTTTTTACGTTGCACGAAGTTCAATGGGACACTGAAGCTTAATACCAAATATAGCCTCTGTTCAGTGCTAAAGGCTTGCTTACCGTGTCCGACCAACGACAACATAACGTAAGTTTGACATGACATATATCCGTTAGTCCTTGGAAATCTCAAACTAGTAAGTGCTTCTTACCCGGATAGGGATAATTAGTCCCAATAGATCTATTTATTCACTCCGGCTTCCTAACCGGTCCTCCGATCAAGAAATTAAAAGTTCATGATAATTCGGGCAATAGTGGTCTAAACGCTACTTAGGCAACACGTAAACGAGGAATTTCTCACGTATAGTACTTGTGTCCAGTTTTAAAAACAAGCAATGTTTCTCACCCCAAGTTATAAAACAATTATTCAAAACAGTTAAAGAAGTTGGGCTATGGAAACTCAATTGATCGGTGAAATGATAGAGTAAACGTTCTAGAAAATATGATCACACGGAGGAAACGAACGTATCGTTACACGGATGCGACCTAAGAGAATATAGGTTTCGTCTTAGAATCGAAATGATGGAAAATGCGGATGATGCATAAAAGTTTACTTGAAAATACTTTGTTAATAAAACGTTAGTGATCGTAATGTGGTTGTTGGTATACAATAATATTAAATATATAAAACTATATATTTATATTTAAGTTTATATATCATATATATATATTGTATTGTTCGCTTTTAACCAATAAAAACCCAAAGCATTGATTTAACACCTTTTGATTAATTTTTGTTTTATAGCTTTTAAATTTATCCAGTTTCCTGGACAGGTCAACCCTTGCTAGTGCTTCCCTCACACGAGAACGCTTTACATCTCTGTCAATGGTTTTTAAATTATATACACGTAAATAAGTATTTTAATTTATTTATATAAGTTAAGTATGTATATTATTTATCATTTATAAATAATATGTTTTTCGGAAAATTTGTATAAAATATATTTTCACAATTTTCAAAGTATATAATTTTTATAAAATTTTGGCATGACCCGTTCGTGTTTACACGTTTTCCAAAGTCGTAGACTTTTATAAAAATCACTTTCAATTTACATTTCCCAAGTTCGTTCAATCAAAATCCTTTACAACTAACCCTATACGCAAAAAGGTATTAAATAAGTTCTCGGTTCATCAATAAGCTATAATAAGCTCTTGATAAGCCCAAGTAAATTAAGCCGAACCACATAAGTTCAAGAATAAGCTCGTGGTGTCGGGCTTTGGATGTGGGACGCGGCTAAAAGCCCAAGCAAACCATATTCGGGCTTATTAATTAAGCCGAATAAGTTCGCCATTTGTCCTTTCAAAATAAGCTAGAAAATAAGCTAATATATATAAGCCGAAACAAAATAAGCTAAACAAACACTTCTCCTTTCTTTTCTAGTTGGGCCGAACCAAACATAAGCCCATTAAGCTCAATAAAATCAAAATAAGCTTTTCCATAAGCTTATTATATAAGCCGAATACAAATAAGCCATAAAGTATCATTTTTATTATACAAAAATAACCACGATCACAAAACTATATTTTCCTTATATTTCTTTCATTGTTTTCGAACCATATGCATAACCTTTTAAGGTTTATGTAGTTTTAAAATCTTTGTTTTTACAAAATAAGTTGTACAACTAGTATGTATGCATCAAGATGTTTATGAAAGTACAAGTTATTAAAAGATTTAAAGACTTACAAAGTTTGAAGGTTTTTAGAAGGATGAACAAGACTAAAACAACCCAAATGTTGTTTAACAAATACCCGAATGATACAAATGATCAAACCTTCAACAAATATTTTAAGAGTTCTTGATCAAAGATGAAAAATTTATGGATTTATATATGTGTGCGTGTGTTTCGTGGGTTTAGGAGAACAAGAGAGCAAAAGAAAAACTCAAATGTTAAGTGTGTGAGATATGAATGAGAAAATAAGAAGTAATATGGTATATGTATGCAAAATTTACTTCACACACTAAAAGTATGTTTGTGTGTGTGCGTGTAATAGGAAAAGAGAAAGAGAGGCGACCAAAATGATCTCCCAATCACAAATGAGCTAGGACAAAAATGATAGTTATTAACTTGTCTTATTGTTTTTCAAATTCAACTTGGCCTCCAAGTTTCACATGGGGCGTGTGTTTTAGGCGAATAAGACAAGGGGGGGCCATATGGTTTTTTAATATTTTAAGTGCTAGTGCCATTTGGTATGATTTTAATTTCACAAGACTTTCATGCAAGCAATTAGGTTTTCTTGTTATATATGGAATACGCAATTAATTACGAAACATCAATAACAAATTCACGAAAAATCTGAAATATTAAATTATCAATTTGAAAAAGTTAAAAACGCGTCTACAAACGATAGATTATGATGATTGGATGTACGGATTGCTTCCGGCAATGATTTTCAGTAATCAACGGAACAACTTCCCGGTTACCCGTAAAAATTAAACGAAACATTAAAAATTCAAATTATCAAACGGAAACGGCTTAAATATTGATCGGAAATTTACGGGTTGTCACAACAATGATCTCATGAACATAATTCGAAATATTTAATTAATGAGTATTTTCGACATGTTTGGATGAGCAAAATTGAATTAAGGAGTGTTTGGGTTAACTCATAGGTTTTTATTTTAGAGTCGAGTCAACCGCAACTCCACATTTATTGCATATAGGCACAAATTATTATTACCAATACGAGTTCACTATATAAAATTTCATATTGTTTTTGTTTTATTTAGGTAACACTGCCTCGCAAAACTGCAAAGGCCACCAGATATAAAAGCTATATTCTTAAATCTCATATGAATACAACTTACCCTTAAAATAAAATTTGAATTCCTTGAAAACTGTTGCATTCATGAGGGTCGGTAGTTTATTTGGACTTTGATGACTTGGTCTATGTTAGATCCATGTTTAATCATATAGGGTTTGAGTGTCTTCTCAAAATTAACGAGCAAATCGTTCCTCGTTTCATTCTTGAATTCTATAGTCAATACCGTGTCAACTACACTCTCAAATGTCAAATGTTAATCGAGTTTGTCATCCAAGATCAATTCTTCTCTTACACTCTCGAAGAATTTGGTCAAAATCTTGGTATTCCTTTTAGCGATCAATGTTCTTTTCCGACAAGTGGTCACTGGAAGAACTTGCAAATTGTTGCGTCCATCAATTAGTGGTCCTTATCAAACAAATCCTCCTCATCCTGATGACATCAAACTCTACATTCAAGAGGAACGGGAGGGTCGTGTCACTCGTATTCGTCACGAGAAAGTCATTGATGTTGAAGAAAATCAAATTCTAACTCGTGAAATCATGTCAATAATGAAAACTTGGGTCAAAATAATTCATGAAAATGCCTTTTGTTTTGGTGGTAACCGGGATCATGTCCTGCATGTCTGTGTCACATGCTTTATTGTATTGCTAGGTCTGAGCGATATAATCTTGCATACTTTATTGCAAAACGAATGGAGCTTGTCACCAAACAACCTCAAGTTAATTTGCTACAACATACGGTTATGTTTTAACTGAATGTTTAAAAGTGTCTGTCTGAGAGTTCCGAGTTTGTCAAACGATGTTATGTGTTGTACGATTCGTGCATGTATCCACTTACCGTTAACAAGAGTGAAAGACTCTATGGATTATGGCACGAGAGAGGTAGTTCCTCCATATCTTTTCATCCGACCTTACGGTTCAACCATCTCCTCTCATCACAACGATGTGTGATGGAAATGACGAAGGGACCGGTGTGCAAAGCACTCCTTCCCCTACTCTTTTACTGTCAATTCATTGTAGGAATGTCATTCCTTAAATCTTTTCAATATTTCCACCCAATGTTGACCCAAACATGGAAGCCTTTTACTCTTGCCAAACCGAAATTTTAAAGCGTCAAGTCCAATTGCGAGATGAGCGACGTGGTGGAATAAGGTCAGTCAGGAAGGGCATCAAGAATTTTTTCAGGGGAAAGAAGAAGAAGTGAGCAATTTGAAAAATTGCTAAAGATAATTTATTGCTTAGTACTTATTTAACTTTGTTGATACTTATGACTTATTATTTATGATCTTGTACTTAAGCTTATGTCTTATTTGGTAGGATTTTTAGTACTTAGTTTGGGCAACGTAATTTGCCTTGGATGATCTGGGGCCGCCCCCTTATTTAAGGGACCGGCATCAGGGGTCACGAGATTTTTCACTGTGTTTCACCTGATTTTCTATGCAGTTGACTATCTCCCTTTCTAGGCCCAGCTATCTTTCTGCATTTTTCTAAACCATTCTTGGAATCTCTTTCCTCCATTCTCATGCTTTACCTCATTAATCACACTCATCCTAGTTAAATAATCACATTTACCATGCTCTTCATCATCTTCACCATCATCTTCTTTATTTTTCTTCTACTTTTATGGCTTCCACCTAAGCCTCATCCTTTAACCCCTCTAAGAAAATCAAACTCACCATCGTTCCACCTAGAAAACTCTGTTGATTTAAGAAGTGAAGATGATGACACTACCACACCTTCCCCTGTAACAAAATCCTCATCTCCATCTCCACCAAATGCACCATCAAAAACTTCATCTACCAAAGATAGATCATCTACCTTTGGCACTACTACTTCTTCATTTAAGTCAAAACCTCAATCTTCACCTCTTTCCTCTAATGACACACCCTCTCCTCAACCATCCAATCCCTTTCTTGCTGATATCATGGATGCTCCTCCAAAACCTTCAAATCCACTTCCACTTTAAAGTCACCCTTTATTGGATATCACTCTTTCCTTGTCATCGATACCCCTTCACCACCTTCACCACCACCACCACCTCAACCACCTCTCATGGGTTATCCCATTTATTTCAACATGTTTGACTATAATGGGGTAAATTGTCTTTGTTGTTTTCACAACCTAAATCTTATTTTTTCCCTTAGGGATGAGATGAATTTAATGTTTGCTCACCTTGAGTATCTTTTTACTTCCGCCATTGCATCGCCTTCTCCACCTCATCCTTAAAAAATCTTTAATGCTTCTAAATAATGTTTTATCCAACCTTTTGCTCAAATCCATTATCTATGACTCGAGAATCATCTAGGCTTTATGTAGTACTTAGAATGCTATTATGATTATGTCTTTTTTATTTAAATCTAGTCTTGTAGTATTCATACTTTCATGTATGACTTCACTTTAATTTATTATGAATAAATGGGTCTTTATTATTATGGGTGATATGTATGCATTATGTTTTAGATGGCTATTTCTTCTTATTAGCCTTGTATATATTTGTCGAGATATTGCTACTTGTTAGAATTGTTTCTTGCACTTGTATTTCTAACTTGGTTTTGTAGCAAAATCTCATAAGCTCGATCCCTTGGTGCCCCAAACGAGGGGGGTATACATCAAGGGAGAGTCTTGGCATCGTCGATTTCTTTCTTCTCTACTCGAAGATCAACCTTTTTGGATTCTACAAAAAGGGGAAGAAATGGATTAAAACTCATTAATAACTTGCAAAATTTTATTTTTTTTTATCTAAAATGAGTTTATATTTTGTCATCATCAAAAAGGGGGAGATTGTTAATACAAATAATGCCTAAAAACGTTATTTATTTTTTTCGACTCCTCTACGTTTTGAAGATGAAAAAATGTAAAAACATTTGCGATAAAAATAAAACGTTTACGTGTTATTAATCGTAACCTTCCATTTCGACGTAAATCACTTACGGTATGAATAAACAAATCATTAAACATGATTAGTGATCAAGAAAATATTTTTTCTTAACCATTACATTTCTACAAAACTATTTTTACAAAAATAAAAATATACTAAATATTTTTGTTAATAAAAGAAATGTTTTATTTAATTATAAAAATTTGAATCTGGATTTTCTCCCAAAACAGAAGGTTCTATACTAGTTTCAAGCTTCCTCACTAAAAGACAAAAATGGGAGTGTCGACCTAGGGGCAACCCCATGATAGGCATGACGGACCCCATATATATCTGGGACCGCCGGGACCGTCGCCAGGAGACGTTGCCATTTGCAAGCTATAAATACTGCACTATTCCCTGCAGATTTACACACCTCTTAGCAAGAATTTTTCAGATAACTTTCTCTCACTAAAACCTTCTTTCTCTCTCTAAATCTCTTGATCACCAACATAGTTTAATCTTGTTTCAAGTGATCCAATCTCATCTTCTATCCTCTATCAAGTGCAAGAGAAGAACACTTGTATTCGTCAAGAAATAAAGTGTTATAGATTAGTGATTTCTTCTATCTTCTTCTAAGATTCAAACCTCTATTTTCTTGATCTTGTGTTTGTACGTGTAAAATCGGATTGTGTATAAATCCAATTGTGTTGATCGTGTATCGATTAGTATTTTAGTCCTTAAAATACATTGGTGAAGTGGTAGATTGGTTATAGCTAAGATTAGGACTCGACATTTAGCTTAGTGTCGGAAAATAACGTAAACGACGTGTAAACGGTTTTCTCCGCCTAAAGGAAGCTTGTTGACATAGTGAAATCTTGAGTCGGATACTCGGGGAGTGGAGTAGGGTAAAGAAAAGCTTCGTTGCCGAACCACTATAATACTTGGTGTTGTGGTTTGATCGTTCTTTCCCGCATCTCTTTTATTGTGTTTTGTATATCTTTCATTGTTTATATTGTGATTGTGAGTAGATAGATATATTGTTGTTTCATCTTGTTGGTTGATTGAAACATACAAATCGAATCTAATAAATTTTTGAAACAAACTTTTAAAACGTCAATTAACCAGTAAACTATTCCCCCCCCCCCCTTTTCTAGTTTCCACATTTTTCATATCATTGACTTGAATGCGCCTCATTGTTTCAATACTGTCAACAACCTCATCAGAGCTGTCCGATATCTGAAGCTCGTTGATATATCCATCCCTCATCCTTACAGCCTCTCTCAGTTCACCAGACAACCTACGATACTCATGCATTTTCTATAAATCTTCAGCAACTTCTCTTAGAAAAAACACTGATAACTGATCCCTAATGTCATGCAAATCAGTAACACGAGATAACTCTTGAAGCAACGGTGTCTGTGTGTTAGCCATTTTTTAAATAAAAAGAACTCAGAGAGAAAGAGATGTTGTGACACAGAATGAACATTGCCTCCACTTATATAGCGGATTCAAATAAATCTTGAGCCTGAAAAGCTACAAGAAATAGGATTTAATAGCTACAAGTGTCATCCTACCCTGCCATGCAAAAGAAACCACTTATGTAAAACAAAGTGCACTTCATGTTACTTCGCTAGATTTTCTGCCAGAAAAAAAACTAAAACAAATGCAACATGTGAAAAAAATGTTAACAGCCTTTGTAAAAAAAAGAAAGGTATGCTACTTCATGTATCTGTATCGTCAAATATAACCACACATCTAATCTTGGTTTTTTTGCAGATTACATAGGATGCATACGATCAGTCAGCGGTATCAGCCATTTTGGAGACCCCAACCAAAAGCAGGGCATACAAAGAAAAATCAAGATCGAAAATCTCAAGTCAGTAATCCTCCATAACAACCAGTTCAAAACAAATAAACTAAAAAAGTTTTTTCTAACAAAGTTATATTTTTTTACAGTGGAAACATCATCGAATTCACCCTGTGGGATGAGATGGCCAAACATTTTGAACATGCCGACCTTGAAAAGATGGGGCAGCCAGTCATCATAGCACTTAGCTTATGTTGCGTTTCTAAATACCGAGGTGATAAAAAGATAATCTAAATAATAGAACACCTATAAATTTTACAATCAATACGCTAAACACAACGACAACACTCTTGATACAGATTACCAGTTAGCTGCAACCCCAGCAACATACTACTACATAAACCCGAACATACCCGAGGCTGAAGAATCACGTGCACTATAAGCAATTGAACCTTCCACTCACACACTCCACTATCAAAAATCCACTTGACTAACTAAGAACGATTCCACTACACTGCTCTATAATACTTTAGTTGGGGGTTGGGTGCCGTAACTAACATGACTTTAAACTACAAAATTCTAACAATAGACATTGTACAGGTACAAAACCATATACGAGGAAAAATCCAACTACGACACTTACAAACTTTGCCATCCGCTTTTTGAAAAACAGGGACACCACCACCGAGCCATGCTGCAACTGCACGACCAGCGAAGAACCAAGAAAAAGCCGACATAACAAAAGAAAAATCCACAAAGAGGCCCCTCTTCCACCAACCATCCACCATCCCAAAGAAACAAAAGGGAGACTAAAAGCTCCATAACCGAGTCAGCAATCATAAATTAAGTCCCTAGACCTAAAAACATGGTTTCTTTCTCTCCACTGAATTTTATATATTAACGTTGTGACTACCACCAGCACCAAACGATAGCGTAGTATCTCTGCTTGAGTTTGTATGGTGTTGTAAAACAACAAGTTAATGTCATATATTAGTAGAATTACATATTAGTTATCTAAAGTCCTTTACAAACTAACTTAGAGCTAAATTCCACCACAAAAGCACACACAAAAACAGATTCACAGAGAAAGTTAATGTTGATACACACACCTGACCTAGACATGAACTTGCTAAAGGTCTCCCTGATGAATTCGAATATTTTCTCCCTACAATAAACGCTAAACACTTCCACACACTCCATTCCCGACTTCTCATATACCTCCTACATATAAATAAATTATACTCTTTAGTTTTATTTGATTAACTACTAGAAATGTTCAGCCTATTTTTTTGTCAACACTTTATACATAGATTTAATAAATAAACGCATATAAACTTAAACACGATCACAATCTATAGGTTCAATAAATAAAGCACACTTAAACACAAATAGATACACATAGAAACAAACATACACTAAACAAACTATAGTATAAACACCACCACTTACACAGACTGAACGCTACAACGGGAATACAAGAAATCAAAAAATACACACACAAGAACGCATGATCGACCTAGACGCACTTAAAGCACATTCTTTTATTTTAGCGACCCTAAACAAAGTTGTCCTAACATACCGCACCACTACATTCAGAATTCAATGTTTCCCTTGGGCTTCTCAATGAAAAGGTTTTTCTCATGAGCCCTCAACTCAAACTCCCTACCCAGAATATGCAACTTCATCAGGTTTGGTGTATCTTTGTCCTGGCTCTCCTTCATAAACTCAACCATCTTTTCCGGCACAAACCTATCCACCAACACGTCCAGCTCATCAACGAAATTCTCCTTTTCTTCGATAACGGCAGTCAGACCAGCACACAACACATTGATCTCCCTCGCTAACCTCAGGTCTTCACTGACGGCCCTGCGATAGTAAAGAATGAACATGTCCTCCCACTCCAGTGAACTGACGGCTCGACGCAGCTCATCGCACCTAGGTAATGCTGCAATTGACTGTGTTCTTTATGCTTTGAATGCAGAACACATGCACTTATCACCCTTTAAATAGAAAAGACACCATCCCTATTCACCTACAACCTCTGTCCATGATACACTGCCCAAAAAAATCCACATGCTTTCACTGTTGAACATTTGTCCCTATCCCCTTTAAATTAGAAATAGTATAGACCACAAGCTTTTCAGAAGTTGTTGATGCTTTTGCCTTTGTTACTCACAATCACTGCTAGAGACACACAACTTCACACCTTTTACTTCTTTGTATTTTCATCAATTCAATTAAATACCCATGACCAAAGACTTGCTATTACACTTCCTCTTAAATTGTTGCACTAAGATACTCACTAACAGGCGACAAATTACCATAAACATAAACATTTATTAAACACGATATCACACAAAACAACGACACAAACACAGACCGAGTTTACAAACACAAATACAAGCTAGGCACAAACAAACCATAACACATTTATTCGACACTCATAAAACAGATTAAAGCTTCTGAGTAAAACGCTCCTTCTAAACGGCCCTTTCGTCCGCATCCATCTCCATGTTTCGCAGCTTCCTCAGCCTCCTATAATCCTTCCACAGCGTCTCATCAAAAGCTCAGCTGTTTTAACTGCCGCAATGACACCCGGCAAAACCTTCAGCTCCCGAATAAAATCCAGTTTGTCATCATACGCAGCAATCATCTCCCGAAGCAACGCACTAATTTGACTCGCAAATTTACGATCCTCCGCTGCAGACCATTGGCAATATAAAACCATCATATTCACCCACTCCCATCCACCAACACGCTCATGCAACACCGTACACTTCGGCAACCAGACCATTATTCATTCCCTCTACAAAATACAAGTCCACATATCTTAGAATTAACACTCCTTAAATAGGCAGAATGAAGTACAAGCCTGCAGTCCATAATTAGCTAAAATAACAAAACATTAGGCCACCATCTGTCTAAGCCACCATCTATGTTACGTCGGCAATAGAAAGGGGAATAAGTTGATTAGTTGCTAGCATAAACACCGGTCGGAGCTCGTGTTGTTTGATAGCAACAAAGTGAAGGCTCTAGTGATTCCATTTGCTTCTGATGGCCTCCTAAACCATTCAATAGCCACGCTTTTCCAAATTTGTTTTTAGTTATTTCTTTTATTATTTGTTTCATAAAACTTTTGTTCTTAATGTGTCACCAACAATTTATTCTAATTGGATTATATTTGCAAATGACGTGTTATGGTCAAGGGGTTAAGACATACATATATTTTCTTGGAATTTATAATTCAAGATCTTGGGGACCAGATTTTGTGGATTTTTTGGAATTTATAATTCAAAATTTTGTTTTCAATATGGATTCATAGTTTTCATATCTGGGTTTTTAAGTATGTTTTGTGGTTGTGATTCAAAATCTAATTTTTGATAGTTTGAAGATTGTTTATAGTTTGAGTATGGGTTTACTCGTTTGAGTATGGCTCAGTAGTGATGATTTTTATCTAATTATATTTTTAAATTTGTTTGAGTATGGCTTGTAGTGATGATTTTACCTATAATATTTTTAATTGTTAAATTTGTTAAAGATTTGTTGTAAAATTAGAATATATGAAGATTTGTTATAAAGAAACAAATGGTTTTGCTTTAGTGTTTTCTTTTTTTATTGTTGTATAATGTGTTGTATTTGTTTTGAGTTTGAAAAAAAATGGTGACTAATTATTATGGAAAAAGAACGAATAAAAAACCAACGGTGATGTAATAAAAAAACATACAAACGATGACCAATTATTATAGAAAAAGACAAAAAAACAACGATGGTGTAATGGAAAAAAATGGTAACTAGTTATCATGGGAAAAGAGAAAAAAAAGGACCAATGGTGTAAATGAAAAAAGATTAAAAAAATGACTAAGTAAAAGTTACAGTTTTGAATTTTGAGTCAGGGATAAATAATGACATAATAAAAAAATAAAGTTACGAAAATGCTCAATTTCTTAGAATAAAAAATTATAAAAATAAGTTTGGTTAAAACGTTGTTTTCTAAAAAAATGCTTATATGCAAATTATTCTAGCTTCCGTTTAAGAGATATACAAAAGCAAAAAAAAAGGTGACATAGAAAGTTATAAAGGACAAAAAAGCTGCCTCGGAGACCAATGGTGTAAGTGGAAAAAGACAAAAAAAGTCTCAGTAAAGTTAATGTTTTGAATTCTAAATTGGGGACCAAAGGAGAAATAACGAAAATTTGAAATTACTAAAATGCCCATGGTTGAAAAGTCAAACTAACGCTAGTTACGTATAACGGGGCTCGAGGGACCATACGGGTAACAAAAATCGACTTTAAAGATTAACGACATCAACCCTCATTATCTAGAGACTGAATTCGCAATCTGACCTAAGTACAAGGACTAACTGTATAATTTACACATAAATAAATATTAAAAACACGCTGAAACTAAAAGTTTACAACTTTTTTAACATCTAACTTTTTGGGAAAAAAAAGTATTCAGTGGTTTTTCACCATTTGACTATAAAAGTTTATGCATTTTTTCTTTTATCAAAAAATTTTTTTTGATTTTTTTTGTTTCTTCATTCCTCAACTCCACTCTTAGAGAATAACGTGCAATGGCATGCCATTCGAGCTTCATTAGACGCTCATCATCACTACTCCTCACAATATGTCATTCGGGCCCACTCACACATAATTTTATTTTATTTTCTATTTTTCCAAGCAAACTAAATTTCATTTATTAAAATAAAATTACAATACAAAACTAAAAATAATACATTCGACAAATTTGTTCGGTGTCATTTGGGGCATATTATATTGCGCACCAAATGGAGGATACGGTT
>BQNB010104508.1:2468-23801 GCA_026074375.1 Tanacetum coccineum | reverse complement strand
TATATATATATATATATATATATATATATATATATATATATATATATATATATATATATATATATATATATATGTCTACATACTTCAAGAACATCATATAATTCTTGCAGTCTTGCTATATTTGGGTTGGAACTATACTGACTTATGGTAAAAAAAAATTATTTATACTAAAAATCATTCAAACTTTGAGAGATGTATATTGTTGTTGGAACTTGGAAGAATTAACACATGTTTGGCAGCTTTGGACGTTCTTCTTCCGTCTCAAATTATTGTCCTGTCATTTTTTTATATGTTCTAAAATAATTATCCATTACTAAAAATAATAGTTGAATTTGTTTAAAATTTACTATATTACTCTTAATCCAAATTAATATTTATAAAAATAAAAGAAAACACTAATTAAGATAAAACTGTATTTATTAATGCATTTTTTTTAAATTGTATAATTCTTGTTTGTGGACAATAATTTTGAGAAATCTATGGAAGCAATTTCAGTGAGAATATTTAGAAACACACCAAATACATGTTTGTATCGCTTTAGTAGTCACAACTCACAACTACTATATACCTTTCGTTTTTAGAAGAGAATTGGTCTTACAGAAAGGTACCTTGTGTTATTTGTAAAAAAAACACATAACCGGTCATATTTATAATATTTTGAGATATTTCAATCCTCTATGTTATTGTAAAGTTAAAATCAAATGCAAATAAAAGAATTTAACGAATGGTCCGTCTTACCCATCTAGTTCATGTAAATAACTTTTGGTTTACGATAACCTAGATACTTCAATCAATGGACGTAATATATAGCATAAGTTGATCATGAAGCGTTGAAGCTATTGTTTTATGAGACACACAATCTTAATAAATTACTTGCACTCATGGTCTCATTACACTATTAATCGATATTCAATGTGTTGTAAAATAACTTCAGTGTTTCAAAGAGTAGGGTGTCGTTGGATGGAATGCTGGGATGGTCGACCAGCCAGTGCCATGCCGCGAGACCTCACACCGTCTTTTGGCTTGTCGTCCCCTGGCTGGTAGATACCAGCTTACATCATGGACATTTCTCATTTTAATTTTATTTTTATGTTTGTTATATATGTGTTTAAGTAGGGTATTTGTGGAACCATGATATTATTTTTGTCTATGACACCACTTTTGTATGAGGGAGGGGTGTTTTTGGTGTTGTAGTAGACTGTGGTGTTATACATAAAGAGTTTTGCTATATACTCTTACAATATATTCTTAAAAATCCTCCTACATACACAATAATATTTTATATTTTTGGTCCACTCATTATCTCTCTTAATCTAAACTGTCAATTCTGACACTTGAGTATGGATATAAATATGAACTTGTAAGAGGATATATCATTTCTCATACATAAAAGTGGTGATATAACATCACTTTTACCCATGACACTATCTCAATAGCACGACGATACCTTTTTTTTAGAACGACAATTTTTATAAAAAAACTAGCAAGATGCTAGACGCTTACAAAGAAATTAGATTAGGGTTTTTAAACCACTCAATCCAAGAAAATTAATTTTCTAACTTAGATCGATCCATAAAAAAGGACCTAGAACAATGTCATCAAACATCATTGACTTCGCAGAAAGCCTGACGAAATCGCCTGATTTCGCCATATCCCAATATGACCACCACACAATGTAACAAACGCATTCAGAAAACCTTTTTAGATTAATATCGGTAATCTAATACTTATCATCCAGTCGGTTCCATTTTCGTAAGAGTTAATCTCAGATACAAATCCCACACTTTCGAAAATCTTGGACATGATCTGATAGAATAAAATCGCAAGAAAAAGAACAAGTGTTCTGGACGATCTCAACATATATTACACTCTGGGGCAGACTATAGAGCGATATCACTTACCTTACGAGAATAGATTCGATCTGGTAGCAAGTAATCATAGAAACCTTTCAAGCGAGAAATGTTGTCTTCGATTGGACCTCTTTAACCACACAGAGTCTTTTCTCTTTACCTACGACAGGAAGAAAGCAGTATCAATAGTTTCCGTAATAGAATGTAATGAGGAGAATCCCGAGCTCCCTCTAAAGACCACGTCCATGTGTCTTTCGTATCACTTAGAATGCATCCTTCAAGAATTTCTTTTAGAATCGTAATGCTCTTAAGTTTGACTTGTTAAAGATGTTAACTTAACAACAAGTCAACAATAAATATTCCTTCAAAGACTTTATGTAATCAAGAAAATAAGCATTTCTTCAAAACCTTTTTGGGAAAATGGAGATAACTTGGGAAATGTCTCTTTTTCGTCTTCTTGTATTTCTTAGAGTATCATTAATGGTAAAACTACTAAAAGCTTTTTGCCATTTAAAAAAGTCTTTGCAAAAGCTATTTGGCATTGTAGTAAAGGATTTTAGAAAAGCTTTTTAAGAGTTATGCATTTAATGCAACTACTTGTTAAAACTAGTATACAATAAATAAGTTATGCATTTAATGCAACTATTTTTAACATATTATGCATTTAATGCATCGTCTTTAAAAACTTATGCATCAGAGATGCTCTTAGGTACTTCTATCCTAGTAAAGGAACATGAACAACCACTACTAGACTCGACATACAACAATGGGCATTGCACAATACAAATGTTTGAATTTAGTCCATTCGTTTTAAGAATGTTTTATGGCAGCTATTAGATTAGACAATATACTAAAAATGAGTATGGTGTTTTGTCTTTTTGTGGCATGAGCTCAAGGTTTTTTATTTGGGCTCCTATTTTGGGCTCTCAATTTAGGCCGGCCCATTTAGATATTTTTTTTTTACATATTCAACATTTGTAACACACGCGGAAAGATCTTCGAATTGCGAACAAAACGAGCCCAAGATTGCAATGCTTCTGACATACGTAAATCTGGCCTAAAGTAAAAAAAAACCACCGGCCGAAATTGGAGAATTTTTTTTTTACAAATCGGACCATCAACTTTTAACTATTTACGAATTTTTATATAATAAACTTTATTTATCAAATATATAACACATATCTACCGATTCATTCAGATTAAAAAATACCCGCGGAACGGTTTTCGAATTGCGAACAAAACGAGCCCAATATTGCAATGCTTCTGAAATACACACGATTTTATAAAAAATTTCAAAAATATTTGGATCCTTAGCCGGGCTCCTTTTAGCTCATGTGGTCGGCCTAAATGGTAAATCTATAATATATATAGACAAAAAGTAGTCGGCCCATTATTCTTTGTTACAATAACGATTGTATACCAAAAAATTGTTAACACATACTAAAATACCGAAAACACACTATTATCGAAGCTAAATAACTTTCGACATTAGGTTAGCCCCGCCGCAACGCGCGGGCAATATGCTGACTCGTTTGTAACTATTGAGCAGATTACATAGATGGTCCATTTGATTCTAATGCAGTCTCTTGATTTTAGATTTTGCTTTAACTCGAAAACTATCTCGAAAACTTTTTTTTATGATTTATAAGGAGGAATCATGCGTGTGCATAACTTTTGTCAAAGGCCATCCTTGTATTTATAAATTAAGTGACCACACATACAATTTTAATAAAAGACCATATAAGTCGAGAATTCCACACACACTACTATAGTTGTCATTATTTTTCTATTGTTTTTGCTTTAGCAGCATGTTTCATTTACCATTGTTTTAGCTTTCATGACAATGTCAATGAAAAGATTTAAGTAAAGCCCAATAATATTACAAATTTGTCATGACAAGTTATCCATTTCATTTAAGTTACCAATGTTGCAAGTCGTCTTTCACTTGTATATATAGTTTCATCATACTTCTTTGCATTTAAACTTTGAGTTGCACGTCTCATATGCATAAATTCGATTACTGGAATAGCCACAATCAATGCCAACAACTTTGCAAAGACGATGATGTAACTACGTTAGACTTTAAATAGGGTCGGGATACATAAAGTCGAACAAGTACAATTGAATTTACTAGACAATTTTTCTGATGATAATTTTAGTGCAAATTTTGTAGGACTTGGTATCAATTTTTATTTTCAACCCGCCAAGTCTTCTATAAAATCATTACTAATTTTAATTTTGAACACATTCCACAAAGATTTTAACACTCCTTTAAATGTCTTGAAATCATGGAGCATAAATTGAAGTACAAGGACAAAAAAGTGCAAATAATTCAAATCCATCTATCCCTATTGCTTACCCTCGATGCTTTACTAGTTTACTACTATTCACATTTCACACACAAATAGTTGCACCCACGTCTCACTAATCAAACGCTGCCACGTCACCCTCATCACCTACTTCACACACCCATACGGCCATACACATCCACCTTTCACATGTCACCCCACAACAACTACTACCTTCGTCTCAAAATTATGTTCATTTTTCTTTTTCGATATGTTTCAAAATTATTATCCACTGCTAAAAATATTAGTTGGAATTCTTTAAGTTTACTATATTGCCTCAATAAAAATTGATATTTACAAAGCTAAAAGTACACATTAATTAATCATCAAAAGGTAAAATCGTCTTTTGTTTAGCTTTTCTAGAAATCAAAACAGTAATTAATGCATTCTTAAACTGTATATTTCTTGTTTGTGGACAATAATTTTGGGACGGAAGGAGTACTTGTCCGTGTATTAAAGGGTTTGTTGTTATCATTTTAAAATGTGTGAATTTTCAAGTTTAATTTGTGTTAGATGCAAATAACCTTAAAATGGTCACACCGACCTTATGAAAAATGAAGGTTTTACTTAGTTTGAGTTTATGTGACGGTGTGTTCAAACCTCGTGAATTATTCAGACAATGTATTGAAAACCATGATTACCAAAAAAAGTGAGCTCAAAACTCTTGTTCCTACTTAATTGAGAGACTCACTACAACTTGTCTTTCCCTTTTATAAAGCTAATTAAGACCTTTATATGTAAGACCTAAAAAACAACCCTTTTATGTTTACGCGTTTGACAAGAGTAACTGTTGTTGTAACTGAAAACGAAACATTAGATGGAGGTAGAACGATAACAAATATCTTTTTAAAACAATGCTTAAAACTTATATCATCTAAACACAATTTATATTGTAAATAACTTATCTATTCAAAAAATATACATACTTTGTTAATAATTGTATGCGTCAAATATGCCATACTAGAACGGTAACTGAAAGTAAAATTGAAGTCGAAGCTTATATTAAAAGGTGAAAGCTTGAAACTTTATACATGTATTTGACAAATCAGTTGAGGTTAAAGTTTTACATTGTAAACAGACATAGATATATTAAATTCACGGATTAGAATCCTCTCAAGTTGAGTCAAACATGATACATCATGTTCACTAATCACAAATAAGTTAAAAGAATAAAAAATTTCTTTTAATAAAATTTAAGGGCCCACTTGTTTATCTTCACTCACAACAAACTTAACTTTACCAATCATGTTTGACTATAACTTTAGAGGATTTTTTTCTTAAATTCACATATGCTACCAACTTATGTGTGTCCATTAATACTGTTTAAAAAATTATTTAATTACATTTAAAAGTTATTTTTAATAGTTTAAGCTTTACATAAACTTATAACTTATAAAATCTCTTATAAATTATGCAACAAAAAAATTATATATATAAACGTTCTTTTCATCATCACTAGAATATGACCACTTAAAACAAGATTCAGAAACTAAAATCTAAATACTAATCTAAATTATAAGTGACAAAACTAAAATCTAAACTCTATAAACGTGCTATCCTTTCATCACCACTTGAATACGACGACTTATCATTTGTAAGCATTCTAGAAGTTTATTTTCTAGACATACTATAACAAACATTTTTAAATAAGTTTAGAAATCAATTAAAACACTCCTTACCACTGCTGCTAGTTTTGTGCGAATTTCTAAGTGCACACAATGCAACATGATATATGTTCACCGTTCGTCCCTCTTCACACCAACAACGACGCCATACTCAACCGGGTGGTGTACTTCATTCGTCCCTCACTGGTGAAACCACATCTCGTGTTTGATTTTTTTAGTTATTGTGAAGTTATTCATATTAGTCAACATTGAAAGTCAAGTCAACATTCAAACATTCAAGTCAAGTCAAGACATTTATTATTCATTAATTTGTATTAGGCCTAAGCCCATGGTAATCATTCCAGAATGTTCTCTTGTATCCTATATATAGGATAGTTGTTATCAATAATAATCAAGAAAATCTAAATTTGCTATCAATATGGTAATCAGAGCAAAAACCGACCCTCTCCTAATTTCTCTCTAAAAAGTCGACCCTCTCCCTAAGTTCTCTCTATATATCTCGACTACTGTAATCTCAAATCATCTCCGATTGTATTTCAATATGTTCACATGTACCCTAGCCCAATATGTGGCCTACAAGACTAATGTTGCTCAACAGTTTACACCACAAAAGCATTACAGATTGCCGCATCCCGGTCAAGGTATACTCGGTCCTGCTCCGGCTATTTATGCATCCCAACCTACTCCTTTACCAAGTGCGTTTAGCACTATGCCGCTGCAAGACCGGCTTGGAACATAGATACAGGTGCTCTTCTCATTAAATTTAATCATGTAATTTCAAGTACCATTTGACAAACGCTTATTTACATCTGTTCACGTTGGTGATGGAATGTCGATCCCCGTTACCATACTCAGGCCATAGCATATTCCTTCCCATCACGCCCAATCATTTTAATATATGTTCTTATATCACCAATATAATTAAAAGTCTCATTTTTGTTCGTCAGTTCACTAGGGACAATAATTGTACTATTGGATTTGACGCCTTTGGTCTTTCTGTGAAGGATTACTTGACTCGCCATATCCTCCTTCGATGTGACAGCTCGAGCGATCTTTATCCAGTTACCACTGCCATCAACTTCTCCCATAGCCTTTTCTCTCGTCTAACGTGCCTCCACCGTGGCATCAACGCCTCGGACATCCGGGTGATCAAGTGCTACGTTCGCTTGTCTCTAGTTGTTTTATTTCATGTAATAAAGAAAAATCTTCACATATTTGTCACGCTTGCCAACTTGGCAAACATGTGAAGCTTCCCTTTCATAGTTCAGATTCTATTGTCGAACATTGTTTTGATATTATTCATTCTGATTTATGGACATCTCCCATTATTAGTTCTAGTGGTTTTAAATATTTCTTATTTCTTAGATCATTTCTCTCATTTCTATGGATTTTCCTCTTCTGTCTCTAAATTTGACTTGTTTGATAAAATTTTTGCATTTCGCACTTATGAGTAAAATCTAATTTAAATGTGAAATTAAAAACTTCCAATGTGATCATGGCGGTGAGTTCGATAATAACCGACTCCACACCCTTTTTGCCAAAAATGGCATCCAATTTAGATTCTCTTGCCCAAAAACCTCCCAACAAAATGGCAAGGCGGAGCGAATGATACGAACAATTAATAATACCATTCGTACTCTTCTCTTTCAAGCACACCTCCCCCTACCTTTTGGGTCGAAGCCCTCCATATGGCCACCTATCTCCTAAACCTTTTACCATCTACCGCAATCCATAACGATATACCTTTCACACGCCTTTTCAACAAACCACCCAATTACTCGCACCTTCGCATCTTTGGGTGTCTATGCTACCCTCATCTCCACTCACCTCATAAACTTGCCCCGCGTGCCACACCATGTATCTTTTTAGGCTATCCCGCCTATCATCGTGGTTTTCGTTGCCTTAACCTCGAGACAAACAAAATTATTCTCTCCCGACACGTCACCTTTGACGAAATACAATTCCCTTACAAATCTATGACACCTTCCTCGCCACCTTCTTACACCTTCCTCGATACTCAACGTTCACCCCTCCTCACTTCTCTTGCATCCAAACTTCTTAATATTCCCACAAAACACCCCCACCAACGAGCATCCCAACTGCTCCACCAATTACCGATCCAACCCAAAGTCCTCCTCACACCGGCCCAAATTCACCAGGCCCAACTTTCCCCAACCAAACCAACCACTTGTCACGAACCCAAGTGACACATTCAAACCCAACACAAAACAATTCCGCTGCCACCACTCATATTCGATCACCATCCACAAACCATTACCAACCAAGTTAACTGAACCACCCGCACTCATCATGATCACACGGTCTCTATCGGGGTATTGTCAAAACCCATACGAAAGTCTTTCTCTTACACTTCATCTCTCTCTACCATATTCTATTTCTCAGTTATTATTGCTCTAAAAGACCTTAATTGGTGTAATGCTATGTATGATGAGTATAATGCGTTAGTTAAAAATGGTACTTGGATTCTTGTTCCAAGACCGTCTGATGTTAACTTGGTTCGATCTATGTGGTTATTTAAGCATAAATTTCATGCCGGCTACTATTCGCACCGTTCTTAGCCTTGCTGTGTCTCGACAGTGGCCTATTCACCAACTTGATGTTAAGAATGCATTTTTTAACGGTGATTTATCTGAGACAGTGTATATGCATCAGCCCCCTGGTTTTGTTGACTCTCGTTATCTATTCAATGTATGCTTTTTGCAGAGGTCTTTGTATGGTTTGAAACAGGCACCTCGTGCTTGGTTCTAGCGGTTTGCAGGTTATGCCACTCGGGCAGGTTTTTCTCTTAGTCGGTGTGATTCTTCAATTGTTTATATCTACACAGGGTTTTTCTCTGGGTTGCTTATTTTTTACTTATATATGTGGCTGGGGGGGGGTGTTCAGGGAGGGGGGGGTGTGGGTAGGTGTGGTGTGGACGATATTATCCTCACAGCTTCTTCTCCAGTTCTACTTCAGCAGATTATAGACTCTTTGCATAAAGAGTTTGATATGACCGATCTCGGGGCACTTAATTATTTTCTTGGCATCTCTGCTGTTCGTCATCCTACAGGGTTATTTTTGTCTCAGAAGAAGTATGCTCGTCAGCTTCTTGAGCGAGCTCATATGGTTAATTGTAACCCGTCTCGGACACCAATTGACACTGACTCCAAATTGGGTCCGGACGGCGTTCCTGTTCAGGATCCTACTTTATATCGTAGTCTTGCAGGGGGGCTCCAGTATCTTACCTTTACTCGCCCAGATTTGTCCTATGCAGTTCAACAGGTTTGTCTCTATATGCATGATCTGAGGGAGCCGCACTTTGCTGCTCTCAAACGTATCCTGCGCTATGTTCAGGGCACCCTGGAGCTTGGTCTTCAGTTATATGCTTCCGCTACTACATCTTTAGTTGGGTACACTGATGCTGATTGGGCAGGTTGCCCTTCCACCCGCAGGTCTACTTCCGGTTATTGTGTAGTTTCTTAGGGTGATAAAACCTTTTGTAGTGGCATGCTAATACGTCAACACACCATCTCTCGCTCTAGTGCTGAAGCGAAATACCGGGGTGTTGCTAATGTTGTTGCAGAAACTGCATGGATTCGTAATCTCCCTTCGGTAGTTACACTCGTCCTCTTCTTGACAGCAACTTGGGTTTCTGTGAATAACGTTGTGCAGTTTTTATATGTCAGCCAACCCGGTTCAACACCAACGCACCAAACATATTGAGATTGATATACACTTTGTTCGTGATATGGTTAAAGCTGGTCATGTTCGGGTTCTTCATGGTCCATCTCGTTTTCAGTATGCTGATATCTTCACCAAATGTCTTCCCTTAGCTTTGTTTGAAGATTTTCGCTCCAGTTTGAGCGTACGGCCTCATCCCACTCTAACTGCGGGGGCGTATTAGTCAACATTGAAAGTCAAGTCAACATTCAAACATTCAAGTCAAGTCAAGACATTTATTAGTCAAGACATTTATTATTCATTAATTTGTATTGGGCCTAAGCCCATGGTAACCATTCCAGAATGATCTTTTGTATCTTATATAAAGAATAGTTGTTATCAATAATAATCGAAGAATAAAATTAGCCTTTCAATAATTCTATGTATGATAATGTGACATACCAATAACAATTACTATCACACTTTGCAATCTAAAACTTGTAGCCAAACGTAGCACGTACTCCAAAAACCACAATAAACAAACAAACACAACTTATTATTCCAGATTATTCCATTTTCATTCACACATCAACAACCACCACGCCACACCACACATCTCCGTTAACTGTCAATCGATTCCGTTACGTCCGAACTAACGGTATTTTAACGGCACGCATCTTATAACCGGTTCATTTCACATCTCAACCTAACGGTAATTTAACGGTCACATTTATTGTGTTGTTAGTTTAAAAGCTCTTTTTGTTATCCGTACGGTTTGAATCTAGTTGCTGTTAGTTTTTAAAATCGGTTGAAATTATAGATCTAGAATATGTCGAAAACATGGGGGAAAATAGGCGCGTGGGCTGCGGAAGCCGAACGCGCCGAAGAGGAGGAGAAGGAGCAGGCCGCTGCGTTAGCTGCGGCCGCTCCGCCTCAAAGTTATCCTAGTTTGAAAGAGGCTGTTAGTACCACCAAAGGGAAGAAAAAGACCAAAATGTCCTTACAGGAGTTTACCATGGGCGGTGGTGTTGGAGGAGGGGGAGGGAAGGGATTGACTCATGAAGAAATGATGCGTCTTCCCACTGGTCCGAAAGAGCGTTCGGCTGAGGAAATGCAGCATGGGAGGTTAGGTGGGGGGTTTAATTCATATGGAGGTGGGAGGGGTAGGAGAGATAGGGAGGGGGATGGGGATGGGTCGTGGGGGAATAATAGGAGGTCGTACGGTGGGTTTGATGATAATGAGCGTAGAGGTCCGCCTACTAGGGCTACGGAATATGACCAGCCGTCTAGGGCTGACGAAGTTGATAACTGGGCGATGAGTAAGAAACCGATTGCGCCGTCTTTTGATGGTGGGAGTAGACCTAATCGGTACGGTTCTCTTGGTGGTGCGAGCGGGATGAACACCGGAGGAGGTGGGTTCTCTAGGGCTGACGAGATTGATAATTGGGCGATGCATAAGAAGCCTATAGCACCACCTCCACCTGCTAGGTCTTCTACGTTTGGTTCTGGGTTTCGTGATTCGGGTGGGCCGGAGCCTGATCGGTGGAGTAGGGGAGCTGGAATTGTGAACCAGGAACGGGTAACTGAGAGACGTAAGTTGGTGATTGATCCACGTAAGGGTGACAGTGCGTCAACTGAGACCGTGGTTAAGACGGATAAACCGAATCCTTTTGGAAATGCTAGGCCGAGGGAGGAGATATTGGCTGAGAAAGGTTTGGATTGGAAGAAAACTGATTTGGAACTCGAAGCTAAGAAAATCAACAGTCGTCCCACAAGTTCTCATTCTAACAGCAGGCCTGGGAGTGCACAATCTGGCCAGTCGGGAGATGGGTTAGAGAAACCTAGACCTAAGGTGAACCCTTTTGGTGATGCTAAGCCTAGAGAAGTTTTGCTTCAAGAGAAAGGCGTTGATTATCGTAAGATTGATTTAGAGTTGGAGCGTCGACGTTTTAACAGGTTATAATCTTAGATCTGTTTATTTTGCTGAAACTTAAAATCAATGACTTGACATTGTGAACTTTTGGCCTGTTTATCATGTTTATCTTTCTAGTTGATGCACCTTATTTTTTTATATATATATTGTAAGCCTTTGTTGTTGACTGAAATTTAAGTCGCACCCAGGATTTGAACGTTCTGGTTATCAAGCAAACTGATTAGACTGTGATATGTGCTGTTATGAAATTATCGGATGAATGGATTCCATTCTCTTTCTTATACATACCATGATTGAAATACTATACAGCTATACTAGTTAGGACAGGAAGCATGTATAGATTAAGACACTCACAAATATATTTTGTGTTCAATAGCAAATATATAAGTTGTTGAAAATACTTTTCAGTTTTTGGCTGGGAATATGCATTGTGTTGTTGGCATATTGGGAATTAGTTTAGTTTCGTGGCTGTATAGTTGTATGCTTACATATAAATTGAACTAGTCTAGTTTGAGCTTATGGTGAAATGATATCTATCTATTTAGCGTCTTGGCCATAAATATATGATGAGCTGATATCTATCTTTTTAGCGTCTTGACCATAAATATAGAGTTTGGGTCACTAAATAGTTGTTTGTTCCTTATCTTATCTGGCAACGGAATCATTTTTTTAATGAATCTATAGACTAGGTGTGGCTCCCCCCTGATGCGATATTGGGAACATTGCGAATTTAGTGTCATGAGCCATAGCTGGTTTGTTGATACCTGAAATTGTAAATTGTGTTTAGCTTAGGGCTGTGTGTTAAATATTGGCTTAAACATATTTGCTTTCAGCTTAAAATAAGCTTTTATTTATTCTATCAATTTTCTGGAATCTTCTGGGATATATGGTTTGGGGGTGAGAGGTGAGTACTAGTCATGTGAGAGTTCTTGTCTTCGTTTATGACAAGATTTTTATCATCTTTGTGAGGTTCAGCAATAAAACTTAGGTAGAACTAACTGTTGAGGGTCACGGTAATACTCTTGATTCTATGACAAGTGAAAAGTGGGGAGGATGGTATTATTCTATATTTTATAAGTAAGTTGCTGGGGGTATTTTAGCATGTGTGAATGTGACATTGTGTCCTGCTCAGAATGAGCAACAAATTGTTGGGTTCGGGGGGTGGGTTTGTGTGGGTGGGTGTGTGCGGGGGCGTCCTTTAACAATCTCTGCCATATATCTTAAACTACTTGGGATGGACTAAAAATGAATCCCCTAGAGGATTAGAAGATCGAAGAAACAATCAAATGTCGGAACATGAATTACCTGCTTTTTACACTCTTCTATTAAAAGCCAATTTCTTCTTTGTCATGTTAGCTTTGGCTCTGTTTTTTTTTAACTCTATCGTTCTCGCTAGTAGTTTCATGCAAGTTATAAGATCTCGATATTCATGATTTTGTATCAGTAAACCATGTTTCTTTACAGTAGAACCGAATGATAGTAGTTAGTAAATAGCTGCATACCTTTCACCTTTTTCCTTGTCAACATAAATGTATATATTTAGAAGGTACTTCTGAAGCAACATGAGTTATCTATTGGGTTTGGTTAAATAATAGAACATTTAATTTTTGGTTAATGATTTGCATCTTGTCAAAGGCCATACAAAATCTAGAACAAGCATGTTTGTCACACAGTGCAGTCTAGTTTTATCCAGTTTCTCTGAACAATTTACTAAAACTACTGTGACCTCTTATATTTAGTAGATGCTTGTCTCTTTTCATCCTCCATTATAGCTTTTATGTAAATGGTTAAAACTGCTTTGATATTTAAAGATGTATATTTTCTCAGGTCTGAGACAGAGGCAGAAAAGTATCTAAAGGAAGAGATAGATAATTTAAAAAAAGAGTTTGAGAAGGAATCTAAAGAGAATCAGACCAGTTTACATGATACAATACTTGAAAAAGAAAAGGTACTGGAACAGTTAAGTCATGATCTTGATAATAAACTTCGGGTAAGTCAAAAAGCTGTTGAAAGGCCGGGTTCTGGAGCTGGAAGAGTGGGCCCTGGTTTCCAAGAAAGACCAGGTTCTGGAGCTGGAAGAGTGGGCCCGGGATATCAAGAAAGGCCAGGTTCTGGAGCTGGAAGAGTGGGTCCGGGATATCAAGAAAGACCAGGTTCTGGAGCTGGAAGAGTGGGTCCGGGATATCAAGAAAGACCCGGTTCCGGGGCAGGAAGAATGGGGTCTGGCTTTCTAGAAAGACCACCTTCTCAATCTGGTTCATTTGATGAGTCCAGAAGTGTTGACTTTTCAGAGAGGCCTGGGTCGCGTGGTAATCCCTGGATGAGACCTGACGATGAAAGAAGAGGCTTTGGTGGTGGAAGGGATGGAGGTTTTCTCAGCAACAGAGACTTTGGCAGGTATGCATTCTCATGTATTTCTTGTGGTGCGTATGGTCTTCTGCTCTACATTAATATTTGATTAGAACCTTTTGAATCTATTTGATGTCGTGCCATATGCTTCAGAAGTTTAGATTTGAAGTCATTCATAGTTAAATGTCTCGTGCTGTGTTGGGTAACCATTTATGCGGTCATAGAGGTTGCTAAATAAGAGATAAATGTCCATTCTCTTCATACATGAAGTAGGATACATAATGCTTAAAAGGACATATTTTGAGATTTCTTGGTAGTGTTCGGCATGCTCGAATCAGAAAAGAATGGCATAGTCCATTCCATTTGAATGAAAAGAAGTGTTTATTGTGTGTGATGGGATGAAATGGACCAGTCCTCAGTGAATGTTGTTCCGTTCCATTCAGTAAAGTTCATTTGACGTGCATGGGTGTTTATTTTTAAACATCTGTTGTGTAATGATTAAAAAGTTGTACTGCATATGTTTTCTAATTTAAATTTAAAATAGTTTTAGATTTTAACCAGATAACACTTTATTCTCAACATATAACTAAAAAATACATTTTTTATGTTTAATGTGTACAAAATAATTGGCTTTTGAATAATTAGTCTAGTGAAGACAAAATTATTCATTATCTTTGCATACTTCCTACAAGCCAAGCAAACATGATGATGTTATGTAATGATTTATCCCTTTATCTTCTATATTCTATTACATTACCTCATTCATTTCATTCCAGCCAACCAAACACACCCCAACTATCATATGAAGCTGTAGATGCCTAGATTAGAACACGAATGCTATTTTGGAACTCCCAGGTCGGTGTTATTGAATATAGTTGCAAATCTAGCTACTTTTATGACTAATTGCTTATATCTGCCTTTATTATCTTCCCCACGTGTGACTCCTATTCTGGTGGTCCATTGCTATATGTTATCAGTTTTTGAGAAAAAGGACATGTTAAACATATATGACTTACTTTCACATAAATGCATATGCCGGATCATTTTGCGATATTACTAATACTATGTTCATTGGCAGGTCAAACTCAAAGGAGAGATGGTGATGAAAGTGCATGTGGGTGTGGGGTGCTTGACTAGTAGAAGATAATAATATTTACAATTTTTGGGTGACCTTGTTCGCCTTATGTTTAACGAGGAGAATGAAGGAAATGAAGAAAGTGTTAAAGATATGTTTTAACATTTAAGAAAACATGTCGTAACCCAATTCCAGTTGTTGCTGTCTGTGCCTGTGTAGAACTCCTCTGTTTTGGTTAAAAGGGACACAGGCTGTCTTGGTTATTTGCCAACCAAACACTCTTTTAACTTTTGTACATCTTTAATGCCTTGTCGGGTCGTTGGATATTAACTGTTTCTTTATCTAGATTAGGATTGGATATGGTTGAACAAGATTAAGAAGAAAAACTAGTAATTGTTTCTATCTAATCGAAACTATCTATTTTATCATGTCCGATTATCGTATGTTGTGTTATAATCTATCCTTCTGTGTGATGCCTGACTTATTATATTGGGTAGACCATTCAGTGAGTTTATTTGAACTTGAGCTTAGTCGCTGAATTTTATAAACTTAAAAGTTAGCAAATGAGTTCTGAATATTGAATCCTCATTGAATATATGTGTCTTAATGTTCTGTATCAAATTTGTATAATCAATGAATGTTCGGGTTATTCAAACATATTCTATTACAAACAAGTTTGATATATTCCAGAAATTTGAGCTCTCAAACTGAACTTGACCTTGCTAAAAACTTGCTGAGTTGTCACACTAAGTTTAATAACAAAACCTGCAAATAAAAAGTTACCATATAGATACATATGTTTCGCAAATTTGCAGAAGTTGTAATCGTAAGTAGTGAAGGTCTGCACAAAAAACAGTAGTATTATTAACTATTCATTGGACTCGTGTTTTGTCCATCAATGATATGATTCGATTATGAAAGGTTTGTAATTATTAATAAACTAAATCAGGATAAAACACAAAGGTGGTTAGAAAAAAAACCCTAAATAAAGCATTGAACAAAGCCATGATCTGTCTACATCAATTGAACTTATATAGTAAGTTATATCGACCTTAACATTCCTGTCTGCACCCTCCACTTGTAGAAAGTCAGTTATATAACCACCCACCCATTGACAACTATGAACTGGAAAGAAAGATTCACTAATCTGAGCACAAAAATGACTTTGACAGTATCTATTGGATCACTTTTGGTAGCAACTTTTTCTATGTACATGGTTATTCAAGGAGCAAGAATATCAAATATTTATGATCATCAATCAAGTTCTTGCCAGTTTCCAGCAATCTACAACTTTGGTGATTCGAATTCGGATACCGGAGCTGTATCAGCTGCATTTGGTCCGGTTGTTGCGCCATATGGCATGACATATTTTCATAAACCTTCTGGGAGGTATTCTGATGGGCGTCTTATCATCGATTTCATAGGTAAATCTTGATGTTGACAAAATTTCTCAAGACTCTGAGTATGACAGGGTACTAAACTACTAAAGTTTCCACCTTTAAGTTGAGTGCTAATGAAGTATTGTAGTTGGATTAGATCATTATGTTAATCTCCATGTGGGGTTGTATTTTGAGTTGACTTTTGAGAATTAGATCAGATCCTCTCTCAGAAGGTGTTTGGGATTACATATCTTGAGCTTATATTGATGAAAAAAGCACCCTAGCAGTTTTTCGAATCTAAACACTCAAAGTGCTTATTGTGTTTTAAAAAGACAATACACTAATTAGCACTGCAAAATAAGCAAATCCCAGACACCATCTTAATCAGTTAGTATGTCAAATACTCCTTACTATATTAGTGTGATAAATACTATTTCTATAATTATATTAATTTCGCTCTTGACCCATTTGATCCATTTCTAAGATAAATTTGGAGTTTCTCGTTTCTGGCCTATCTAAGTCTTATCCAAATCACCTTATTCCAATTAAGTATTTGAAGTGATTGTTTTGAACCAATATTTGCAGCTGAAAAATTAGGCTTGCCATACTTAAGTGCATATCTAGACTCCATTGGAACAAATTTCCGACATGGTGCTAATTTTGCTGCTAGTGGATGCACCATTCAACCCGCAGACGCTCTGACTCTAAACAGGACCTTTGACCCTCTTACTCTTGATGTACAACTCTCACAGTTTGAACAATTTAAACAACGATCTTTTGATATGTATAATCAAGGTACACATAAACTATTAAGCATGTGCTTCATGGTACTTTTGGTAACATATTATATGTGTCCTCTATTTGGTATAGTGAAAAGTTCTGAGATTAAAGATCGTCTTCCACGATATGAGGACTATAGTCAGGCACTTTACACATTTGACATAGGACAAAATGATCTTCATGCCGGAATTGCATATATGGTTGTAGATCAAGCGAAGACGTATATTCCCACCATGATCAGTGAATTCGCTTCAGTTGTTGAGGTATGTCATACAAGTTATACCATATACTGTAAAGCAACTTTAGAACCGATCGACCCTTTTCCTTTACAGCTCAATCTTTTCAGTTTTCCTCGTGGGACCCGTTATTCAAATAATATAACACAAACCGACTCGTTTTGCCATTTGTGGGTTGAGTATCCCCCTAGAGATTCTGTTTAGGACAAGAATGTCAAGAAGGGTGTTCAAGATTGCTATTAGAAGTGCTTATCTGCGTATCCTTTTTAATGATAATAATTTTTTGAGTGTTTGGATAAAAGTGCTTAACTGCGTATTTTAGAACAATAGAATCACTTAAAATAAGCACCTTGGTACCATTTTTTCAAGGTACAAACAGTATGCAGCTTTTTAGCTACCTTTTATGTTTTTGTTACAGAAACTATACCAAGGAGGAGCAAGAACATTTTGGATTCACAACACAGGTCCAATCGGGTGCTTACCTTTCTTTGTAAAACACTACCCACCATCTCCGGACAACAAAGACCAGATTGGGTGCGTGAAGTCATACAACGGACTAGCACAAGAATTTAATAAACAACTCAAAGATAAGGTATCACAACTCGGAACACAACTTCAAGAAGCATCGTTCGTGTATGTTGACATGTATTCGGTCAAATATTCTCTCTTAAGTGAAGCAAACAAGCATGGTAAACTTTTCTTTTGATCTACAATAAGATGTTTCGCTAAATTCTTAAGCTTTTGTAATATACTCGTTAAAGACATGGCAAAAAGTGAATCGACCTGTTCATACTTAAAACGCTAATCATTCTGCAGGCTTCACTGATCCACTAGGACAATGCTTAGGACAAGATGGGGACGATAGTAAGGCTTGTGCAAACCCGTCAGAGTATATTAGCTGGGATGGCATACATTACACTGAAGCAGCTAACAAATGGATCGCTAATCGTCTTCAAGATGGTTATGCATCATCACCCAAAGTTCCCCTCGCTGAAGCTTGTCAAGCTACCTCGAGCTCCCCTCAGTAAACATTGAGAAAACTAACTAGAATCGTGTACGCATAAAAAAACATTCAAACTATGGCGCCATTTTTGATTCGCTACACAACTCGTCGTGTCCCTATATATAATCTATACCACTTTCACGAGTGTTGCAAAAGTATAATTATTAAGTTTAAAAGCAAATTTTATAGTTTCTAATAACAAAGAAACAAAAAAAGTAAAAAGCGACTCCGCTGGGGATCGAACCCAGAATCTCTGGTTTCGTAGACCAGCGCCTTATCCATTGGGCCACGGAGTCCTGTTTGTTTATATTTTGCACTCATGTATTATTTATAGGCTTAATCACCATGTATTTTGTGACGATTTTACCATGTAATGACCATTTTACCCTTCAAAATTCAAAAAAAGTAGAGGTAAAATGTTCACAAAATACACACAATGATCGAAATTTGAAAGGTTGGTGGCACGATTGAAAAAAATAAGTAGTCTACACGACAAAAAATGTCAAATATAGTATATTTTCACACAATTAACCCTTATTTATATAAAAGACTAACAATTAGCTATTAACTTATTTTTCTTTTTAAAAGGCGACAATAGATATAAACAAAGACAAAAATGTAAAGCTGGTTAAGAGCACCAATATCATAACACGAACTAGCACGTGTCAGTTTGACACAACATCGCCACATCTGGCACATAACTCACTCACACACCAAAAATCCCTCTCATTCATAGCATGCCAATTTCATCATTTGGGCCTCACCACTCACAATTTTATTTTATTTTTCTATTTTTTCAAACAAACTTAAATTACTCAAAAGAGGTAAAAAAAATATAAAAAAGAGTTATAAAATATACTTTATGAGTATAAGTACACTTTAAAGTTTTAGATACTAGGAGGAACTCATTCAAATTAGAACCACATGAACTACTTTTGCAATTTACTCTTGACAAAATAGTAAGAACCACACATTGCTTCTTCTTCACCTAGACATGCTGCAAAACACACACACACAAATACACAGACGCACGAAATAACCATGGAAAAAAAACACAACACAAACACAAAGTGGCGGACATATGGCATGCCACATTGGACAGGCGCGAGGGGAGTGTTACAATACCCAGTGCTCTAAGGAACTAAGATCTAAAAAAAAGAGTACAAATACAATACATGATCTCAAAATACAAACAAAACAAAGACTCCACAAAAAGGAAGAAATGTTCACTTGAACCTAGCCTGATAAAACCGCAACCTTAATGTCACACATAATAGCCAATATCTAATGATGTCAACATGTCCCACTAATTAACCAATTAAGGCCAATGGGACATAATTAGCAAAAACATGGGATACCAATAGATACACAAACAATTATAGCACACACAGGTGCAGTAGCAGTAGCAATCCGTCACAGGTACATCAGCAATAGAAATTTACCCATTTTGCAGCCTGCAACTTACTGTCGTCACAGGTTCAGCAACAAATATAGGACACCATTTCGCAGCCTCACGTTAAGGTCACAGGTGCAGGCGCAATCTGGCATCACAGTACCCAAACATGAAGAGGAGCACATAAATCACGAACTTTTATGAAACACGAACCGAATCAATACCACTTACGTTAGCCGACAATTCCTTGGATCATATAACCATTGTTGCCACAATCCATTCAGAGCACTTTATTTCTATATCTTGCACAATCTTGTTAGTACTTGAAACTTTATTTCCAAACACACGAGTGTTCCTTTCTTTACAAATGAAGTACCCGGTTGACCAAATGACCACTTGCATACACAAGAGAATACCAACGGGAATAACTCATCAATGGAGAAAGCGTTAACGGTTCCCATCTTCCACCAACTAAACACCTTTTCCCACACACTCATAGCAAGATCACAAGTGACAAAGCTATGAGCACATGATTCCACACTATTATTACAACTTGGACAAATGACCGAGTCCAAATCAATGCCTCTTTTATCAAGTTCAACTCCCCAAGTCTTATAGGAAAAACAATATAAGATTTATTCTGATCAAATAAATACCCACGATCATGACGCCCAAACACAATAACCCACCATATTAAAAAAAATATTAACCATGAGATCGGAAATAATAAAACCGCAAAAAAACAAAAAAAAAAAAAAAATTAACTCCCCGACTCCCCGCAGCAACGCGCGGATAACTATGCTTGTTGGAGTACATAAGAAAACAACATCACCTAAATATATACTCGTTATTAGTTAAAAAAAAAAGGTAAATATAATGGGCGAATTACATTAAAAAGGACACACAAATCACGCCTATGTGATAGCCTTTACCTGGATCAAATTCACTATTAGAAAAGAAAGTCAAACTAACAGTTACTTTATTTTCTAAAAAAACAATTACGAATACATTTCAAATACATAAGGCCTTTACAGTTTCCTACTCAAATTAGGCACTTTACCCGATTTAGTCAATGTGGTGTGCAAAGAACAATTCCGGTGCGCTATTTGTATAATTTGTGCACCAAAGTACAAATACTCATTAATAACCTTAACTATACCCTACTCATCTATTTTCCCTTTTTCGATATCACCCCCACCCACTCATTCACTAGTTCTATAAAAAAAACCCAGCTAACCATACGAAATTTTCAAAAAAAATTACAACTAAAAGTTAAATCCGAAAATTGATTTGTCGCTTTCATGTTTTGGTGCGTTATTGTTGGTGTGGGGTTGAGTATGCTGCCTTAATTGGTTATGGTTTGGTCCCCTTTTGTTATTGAAAGTATGACTCAAGATCAAGTATAAATTTCTTTGTGTTTTTTACTTTAGAGTTAATTGCATAATTGGTCCCTGTGGTCGTCCGGATTTAACGAAAATGGTCCCTCAAACTTTTTTGTAACGAAAATGGTCCCCATGGTTGTGAAACATAACGGGTTTGGTCCCTATAGGGATCAAATCCGTTATGGGTCATGGAGACGAAAACCGTTATGAATCCTCTTACCACATGTGAACTCCGCTGCATCTTCATTGAACTTATCTTTCAGAACTTCCTCTTGAATATTGTTTAAACGCTCGCCTGTAAACTTGTTTGATTGCCCTTC
>BQNB010104507.1:0-23801 GCA_026074375.1 Tanacetum coccineum | reverse complement strand
CAACTAGAGCTCAGATTGGGGAAGACTCCTTCTAGGAGTTTCAGGCCCGTCAAGTCAGCTGAAATTTTATGGCAGTTTTGGTCTTCAAGTTAATTTGGCGTTTCACTTGCTCATGATGGTTCTTGGAGCAAGTGGGAGCCCTCCTTGTGGTTGTGTGGTTAACCCTTAGTTAACTTCTTGGTTCTCGTGATGGTTTACGAGATCAAGCATAGGTTTTTCATCGGTTGAGGCTTTGCATACTTATGGTTGTGTTTGTTTTGCTTACTTTTATATATGCTTGGAATGTATATAACTTGCAAATGTTTTTTATAAAACTAAAAATAAAACACAAACTAATTTTAGAAACTAAATCTTTGATTTAGTTTAAATTTTAAATATGATTTGAAACTAAACACTTATTTTTATATAAATAACACTAAATAAATGTTATGATTGTTATTTAATTTATGTATATTGTTCAAACTAATATTTATTCCACCTAGGTTATATATATTAGTCATAAAAATGAACAACTTGACACACATAAAAACAAGTATTAGACTTAAGTTAAAAATAGTTTTTTAACTTGTGCTAGGAAGGAACCTCGTACACATTTTTTGATCATGTATTTATCAAAATTAATACCGGCAAATTTAAGTCATGTCGTCCAATTGGTTGAGAACACTTGCATTTGCTCTTCACTCTGCGTGAGACGTAGGTGAATTGTAACCCAAGGTGATTATTCTCTATGCGTGAGACCTAGATATATTCTCACATGTTCTCGCATTGGATGACTTAATCGAGTTAAGCAGGTGAGACCTTGGCTCGAGGCAAGGATGGGACTAAACATGCCAGCTTGACATTGTTTCTCCGGTTACAAATGTCATGAGTCCCATATGGTCTAAGAATTGCACAGGTTTTTGCAATTGGTGAACGTCACCTACCTATTGAATCTATCATTGCTAGCAGATCAACTGATGTGATGGTGGAACCTCAATGAGGATCTTAGCCTTTCGTAAAATTAATTGTTTTATATAAACTTGGGTAGTTAATTTTAAAAGGATTAATTATCGAAAATACTAAAATTGAACTTTGTAATTTCTATTAATGACATTATGCAACACAAATCGTAAACAAAAGTTTGCTTCCTTTCTTTGTTAGAGGAAGCCAAACTAAGTCTCATTTCCTTGTAAGAAAGAGACTTATTCCTATCCTTTCTACTTGTATGAGAAAGCTATAATAGGAACACTTGAATTTTCCAATTCTAATCAAACTCAAAGCACACTTACTCAAGAAATCGTATTGTCTTGTAAAAGTCAAACGGTTAAGTACGGTTGCACATCTTATTTGGATGACTAGAGAACATGTTTTCTATAGCCACCAAAATGATACATCTTGAAGCGTCAAGACATTATATGAGTTTTAATGATTAGAAATGGAAATCTCAATAAATCGCGAAAGAGAAAAGGAAAGTAATAGCATGTTTTCTAGTAGTTTCCCTTAACTAAATATTTTTCCTAAGATTCTACATACCCTTGAGGTAATGAAGAGGGATGAATTGCATGCAAAAACTTTCAAGTTAAAGAATGGCATTGATGGCTAGTCCATCATATATATAGTAGAACTTGATGCATTTCCTTAAATATCTAAGTACATGTTTACTAGTCCGTGAGGCTCACATTAGTGATAATATGCAGATATTCAAAGAGTAGAAAAGTAAATAAATTGTTACTTGCACTTCATTGGCATAAAAACACATTTAATGTTGTCTTATCCAGTGGGAGCATTTCATTTTACTACTGATATAGAGGCACATGTAATGTTGTCTAAATTTAGTGGGAGCTATAAGTTTATCACCTTGTAAGTGACCCATTTTATCTCTAGCTGGTCTTGAAATAATACATTACTTTTCACACACGAAGCATCATAGTTTAATAAGAATCATAGCATATCATTCTATTAGATAACTTATCGGTTTTCTGATGTTGCTGCCTAAAATGTTATCTGTACAATGTTTATGCATGATTGCTTATTAAACAATAAAGTTCTAGATATACTTATAATGCAAATGTGATTTTAGTTTTGACTTAAATCATATCATATCTGTGACATTGTCATATTATTCATACAAACATACGGAAGCGTGGTGGACTCATAACCCACTAGTCTTAGGATCGTAACCTGACTCATAATATGCTCATTTGTTTGTATAAATGCTTGATGTTGTGTCGTGCACAAGTGGGAGAAATCTTAATTGTGTGCAAGGTACAACACATATCAATATGACTAATGGTTTTTTTTAACCGCAAGGTAAGAAAACTAATATTCTACTAGGACTTATACATTGATGTATGTTGCCCTACTTTTGATACTAGGTCAAGAATAATAAATACATACTTATACATATTCGCTAAAAAGGTTACGCCAATATGGATTGTGTTTCTTGGTATATGACATCAATAACCAGTATGTACATAACTTGAAAAGAAAGTTGAAGCCAAGAGTCGGCGTTCAATAATACTTTATTTAATATGCTTGTGACTTCTTGTAAAGACATAAACATAAAGTCCTTGAACTGTTCTAAGACTTATAAAGTAAGCAATTGACTTGTCATGTCTCCTTGTCACGACATGTACATGAAGTCATTGAAATGTTCAAAGACTTATAACGTAATGTTAGCAATTAACGTGTTATGTCTTCTAGTTAAGACATGTACATAAAGTCCTTGAACTTCTCTAAGACTTCTACGTTATAGCATGCAATTGGCTTGAAATTACTGTTAGTGCCATTATGTTTGAACAAATTGGCAAGTATGTGAGCCAAAGGGTATTAGGTTATCTATGGAATTGTGATACTGTCTCATAATCCCATTACTCATAGAATACCACATCGCTATGGTATGTCTGATGTGTAAAATCCAACTCTGTTGATATTGTTTGATTTTTGATAACTTTAACTACCCTACCTCTAATCTTATCAAGGTTAACAAAATTGAGTAAAGCCACGTGTTTACTCAATATGGTTCCAATCAAGAAGGTAACTAAGACACCATCAGGTTATGGAATGGGAAGACTCCCATTAAGTCTTAAGTGAAGTTCTAAATTTGTTGAGATCACGTTAAGAGTATTATTAGCAAACTAGAGTCAAGAACTGTCAGTGTACATTATACATCCTAAACAAGAACAATTTTATTGTTGCTCGACTTGCTGCGTATTTGGAGAAAGTCTCCTCTAACACAAAGCAAGTGGGAGAATTTGTTTTTAGAGAAAGTATCTTCTTACACAACCTTCTGAATGCACTAGCTAAAGACATAATAAATGTTGAGATATAGTCCATGAAAGAAAATCATTTTTAGAATTTGATTGATCTTTCACCAATCGGTAAGACTGAGAAGTTAAATTGGTTCTTCTAGGAGAAGACTAATATGGACAAAAATGTACACACATTTAAATGCACGCCTTGTGATAAGGGTTTTACTTATACTAAAGCAATTAACTATGATTAAAGATTCTTTTCCTTGTAAGCATTAAATGAATAAAGATATTAATTAAAATACTTGATTTCATGTATATGAAATATGGCAATTAGATGTCAAACTCCTTCTTGAATGATTACCTTTGCGAGGACGTTGTGTAATCAAAAGGGTTTATGAATCCAAGTTATCTTTAGAAAATGTACAAGCCATAAAATCCAAGTGGATTAGAGCATGCATCTACGAGCTGGAATCTTAAGTTTAAATCAACAATTTAATTTTGATTGAAACAAAGAGACCTCCTGAGTACACCTTAAAGGTAGTCGGAGCATTATGTTTTGTCTTTTTTATATCTTATATGTTGTCAACATATTGGAAATAATATTTCACCTAAGCTAGATTTTAATCCTTAGTTTAGAATAATATTTCTATCGATAAATATAAGAAATAATACATGTAACCTCGGAGCATAAGTTTACTAAGATAAACATATGCGATTATAAGTCTAATACAACATGACACATCATTGAACAAGACTAAAGTTCTATCTCATCTGATGAGTTAAACATATATTTGAAAATGTTTGGTTCAGCTAAAGGTTTCATTATGTATGTCATGTATTAGACTAATTGTAGCACTTGCATGAATGCAAGATGAACCTACAACCATAGTAACTAAGTGAAAGTCATTAGACTACTATTGAAAGAACATTCTAAAAGGCCTTTTAAGGACTAAAGACATGTTCATTGTTTATGGATTTTAATAAAGAGATTAGTGTTAAGCTTATACACCAATGCTTAATTTGATTGAGATATTCTCAATCCTAGTCATAGCAGTATTTTCATCATAAATGATAATACTGTTGATTAGACATGCTTGAAAGCATTATTGCACTATTCATTAAAGAATAAGAATACTTTATAGTTTGAGAAGCTATTAAGAAGACTGTCTCATATAGGTGGTTTTGCTTACTTCAAATAACCTATGTAATTTGTTATGGCGATGCTATTATTATTGTATTAGCACTTGAACACACATATACAAAATGACAATCATCGTATTTTTCAAAACCTTCACTACTTGTGAGTTTTGAAACAAGTGTTCCCAAAGGTCATTTAGATGACAACTAAGTTGGTACTTTTTACAAAGTTAATGTCTTGTACCAAATATGTTTATCATGCTAGGAACATTAAACTTTGACCTACTAGTAGTCTCATGTATATCTGTTTTTAGTATTTGGATAATGGAACATTAAGCAGTTATATTAAATAATGAATTGATATACCTGGTATGATCGCCTTAATTTATACAACTGTTTTCTATATTAGCATGTTTAATTCCATGAATAATTTATTTATTCTAAATTGTCCATTGTCAGTTAATGATACATGAGCATCATTGAATTAAGGCAAATGTGAGTGTTTTGGTCATATTCATATAGTATGAATATTAAAGGATGATACCGCCAAACTCATATATTGTTCATAGGATGAACATTGGACTGACCCAACCTATGAGTATTCACTACATGGATCGGCGTCAATAGTAAATCTCGTAAGTGCTTATATCTCTCATCCGCAAACTTGAGATGCAAGTAGGTTTTGTGTGTGTAGAATGTCAATCTTAGATATGGTTCAATGCTGACCTGTTGAAGGCTACTATAAAGGCCATTTTCTGAAGAGATATGAAACACATAACGGACACGTGTAGTAAAAGTAGGATTTGAACAGATGTATGTGTGGCCACGCCAAAATGTAATTAAGATAATACTTGATTAATTTGGTAATTTAGTTCAATGTCTGTATCGAGAAACAGAATGTTAAACATTAGAATGACTTATGATCCGTGTCTTATTTAAAATAATATGTTTAAGAAACTATCCTCATATGTTTCTGGGGGCATTGACGTGTTGCTAGACGCTAACCTTTGCTTGTATTATTACTTGATTATTATGACGTGCGCAAGTGGGAGCTGTTGGAGTATGCTCATGTCATAATAAATAATATACGGCTGGAAACATGTGAGCCTATGGGGCCACACACATATACACTGAGGTGCCACTATATATATCATGTTTATTGTATTCAAGGTATATAAATAAACTACGTAACTCAGGATCAATTTAGGCTTATAATAACTAAGTAATGTACTTAGTTTATTAGACTGAGCAAACAAATGGCAAGCCCATTTGAGCCCACCATATGGCCGGCCTAAGATGTAAAAGAAAAGACAAGGAAATCTCAAGGGGGTTAATGGTTAATTGGATCATGATAACTACTAATTGATTTTGTCATTAGGAGTTACAAATCAATTAACCACTTATCAATTTAATTGGATTTATGATAACTACTAATTGATTAAGTCATTATGAGTTACAAATCAATTAAATACTTACCAAGTTTTTCTCCTCTCTCTCTTCCTATAAAAGGGACGACATAAACATAAACAAAATAAGAGTTTTTATTTTTATTTTCTTGATCTATTACTTTGATTCTTGTTCATTCAAAGTATAATCCATGGTTATGGGTTTAAGGACTAGCATCCAAGAGGTATACGATGAAGTGTGGTGTGGATATTCATAGAGGTGATCTACTTTGGTCACTTGGTTTCTTGGATAGATCGTGTACAAGAGAAGGTTGTTATTTGATTCTACCGATTACACCACAAAGGTAATAATTGTTGTTTATGACTCTATGGATCCATTGATAGGTGCATGTTCCGCTGCGTTTTATATTTGATTATTTGATATTCATTTGATTCAGCACCTACATTTTGTGCGCCGCACTTCTCATATGATGTTGAAGAATAAATAAAGACATAAATGCTACTGCATTAATACCCCAAGTACGCCGCACAAATTCCTTTGTGCGCCACACTTATCCGATAAACATTTAATTCCCTCGCATTTAATCACCAAGTACCCCGCATAAATTTCCTTGTACGTCGCACTTTCACCCTCACTCAGCCTATAAATAGAGGACGAATTTCACACATTTCAAATCATCTCATACTTACAAACAACTAAGTATTCATCCTTCGACCATCCTCTCATTCATTCTTTAACTCATACAGACACTTATCCCCCTTATTAAGTCCTAAGCACTTTTCTAAGCATTCTTCAAGCATAAACACCATATCCCTTGAAGAATCAAGATCAAATCACCAAGAACGATGAAGAACATCATACTAGTTTAGTAAAAGAATGAAGTTTGTTATCAAATTAAGTTATGTTATGAACTCCTTAGCCATGAGAGGCTAAATCTCTCATGACTACTCAGTGATGTTATGATAATGAAGAAGTGTTTGGTATGATCATGATCTCTTTAATCTCAAGCTTATGTTGTGATCTTATTATATCCTATCTTATAGGTTTTTCTTATCAATCTTAGATTATATAATCATATCGGTATAAGTCAAAAGACCCGTTATGATCTATGTGGTTTTAAAGATTTTTCTATGATCTTTAAAGTCCGTGTCGAGAAATCCACTTTCGTAAACTGATAAACAAAATAAGCTTTGATATGTTAGAAACTAGATTATTTGAGTGACACATTTGGTCTAGTTAACTAAATATACGTCTTAAGTTAATCAAGTTAATTTATGAAAACGTTTTCTGACGAGAAATCCTTTTTATAAGTTAAAGGTTCCATCTTCGAGGTCTTAATCATTTCCAACACTTATGAATTATTTTCAACTATCCGAGTAGTCATCTTTATTATCACTGGTAAAAAGTTATTTACAAAATTGTTAAAGTCTATTCTCTTCTGATTATTTGAATACTACTCAAATCCCTGTGGACGACCTGGTCTTACCTAAAAAGATTATACTACATACGTGGGTTATACTTTTACCCGTGTATTTCCCTATAATAAAATTGGCATTTTCAGTCATTATAAATTTAAAGCTTTTGAAACACATCATTCATCTCTGTTGGTGTCCAATACGCTCTTTTGATATGGTTTCACCCGTTGTTTATTTACGATGAATTCATTCCCATCTTCATCGTATAGCTCAATCGCGCCATTTTTCATGTCCTTGCATACCGAAAATGGTCCGTACCATCTTGACTTTAGTTTCTCGGGGAACAGCCTTAAACGTGAGTTAAAGAGAAGTACCTTATCACCTCTTTCGTAGTCAGTCGGTGCTTTTATACGTTTATCGTGCCATCTTTTATTTCTTTCCTTATAGGAGATGGATGATTCGTAAGCATCGAGTCTCATTTTGTCCAGCTCATTAATCTGTAAGAACCAATTTGCCCCAGATTTCATAAGGTCTAAGTTGCAGTTCTTAATGGCCTAGTAGGCCTTGTGCTCTAATTCAACAGGAAGATGGCATGCCTTGTCATAGATTATTCTAAATGAGGTTGTTCCTAAGGGTGTTTTAAACGCTATCCGAAATGCCCATAATGCATCATCTACTTTGTAGGACCAATCTTTCTTGTTGTTCCTAATGGTTTTCTCAAGGATACGTTTTATTGCCCGGTTTGTGTTTTCGACTGCCCGTTTGTTTGAGGGTGATACGCGGTCGAGAATCGGTGAACCACTTCATACCTTTTCATTGCCTTCTCCATTTGGTAGTTGTAGAAATGAGTACCCCTATCACTAATAAGGGGTTTTGGTATTCCAAATCATGCGAAGAGTCTCTTGAGGAAGTTTACTACGTTCCGAGCATCATTAGTGGGAAAGGCCTGAGCCTCTATCCACTTTGATACTTAGTCGATAGCTACCAGGATGTATTTGTTTCCGTTTGATGAGGGAAAAGGTCCCATAAAGTCTATTCTTCAGACATCGAATATTTTGTAGACTTGGATGTATTTTTGAGGTGTTTCATCTTTTGAGGAGATGTTTCTTGCTCGTTGACATGCATCGCAAACTTGGACCAACTTACGTGCATCGCGGAATATATAGGGCCAATAGAATTAGGCTTCGAAGACCTTTCTCGCAGTAGTGGCGATGCCATGATGTCCTCTAGATGGTCTGCTGTGACATTGGCAAAGGATTTGTGCCGCCTCATCTCCGGCCACGTACCTTCGTATGATTCGGCCAGCACATTGTTTGTATAGGAATGGCTTATCCCAAAAGTAATGCGTCAAATTGCTGAAGAATTCTTTGCTTCTCTTGATGGGTGGATCGGAAGGGTAGTACTCGGCTAGCTAGATAGCTAGCATAGTCAGCATACCATGGTTCGTTGTTCTTGTTAGAAATTGCCATTAATCGCTCTTTAAGGAATAAGTCCCTTATTTTAGCCTTGGTTAGCTTTCCAAGATCGGGGTTTTCAAGTCGGGAGAGATGATCAGCTGCTAGATTTTTAGCACCTTTCTTATCACGGATCTCAATATCAAATTCTTGGAGTAGTAAGATCCATCGAATTAGTCGTGGTGTTACGTCTTGTTTAGTGAAGAGGTATCGTATGGCCGAGTGATCCATGAAAACGACAGTCTTGGAAAAGACCAAGTATTGACGGAACTTATCAAATGCTTGGATGCACTCTGCGGAGAAATTAAATGGGGTGTCTTTAACCAGGAGCTGCGTCATTGGGCGTGCAATTTGTGAGAAATCCTTTATGAATCTTCTGTAGAAGCTAACATGTCCTAGGAAGCTTCGGATGGATCTCAAATTTGTAGGGTATGGTAGTTTGGAGATTGCTTTGATTTTTTGCTTTGTCGACCTCAATTCCTGAACCTGAGACCTTATGGCCGAGGATGATCCCTTCCTTTACCATGAAATGGCACTTTTCCTAGTTTAACATAGGTTGGTTTCCTCGCACCGTTTTAGCATATTTTCAAGGTTTTTTAGGTAGTGGTCAAAAGAGTTACCAAAGACGGAGAAATCGTCCATGAATACCTCCATGCAATCTTCGACAAGCTCATGGAATATGGCTATTATGCAGCGTTGAAAGGTTGCTGGGACATTACATAATCCGAAGGGCATTCGTTTATATGCGAAGGTTCCATAAGGGCATGTGAATGTGGTTTTCTCCTGATCTTCAGGGGCGATAAGGATTTGAAAGTATCCTAAAAACCCATCTAGAAAGCAGTAGTACTCATGCCCAGCTAGACGTTCGAGCATCTGATCGATAAACGGAAGTGGAAAGTGATCCTTTTGGGTCACGTTATTCAATTTCCGATTGTCGATACACATGCGCCATCCAGTGACCGTCCTTTGTGGGATGAGCTCGTCCTTCTCATTCTTTACTATGGTCATTCCTCCCTTTTTGGGACAACCTGGACAGGACTCACCCAAGGACTGTCAGAGATGGGGTAGATTAATCCTGCGTCAAGGAGCTTTATGACTTCCTTTTTTACTACCTCCTTGATGTTGGGGTTTACTCGTCTTTGAGGTTGGACACTTGGTTTGAACTCGTCTTCCATGAGAATTTTGTGAGTGCAGAAAGAGGAATCGATCCCTTTTATATCCGCAATACTCCAGGCGATTGCCCCTTTATGATTCTTAAGAACCTCGAGAAGCCTGGCTTTTTCGGCGGTGGATAATGCGGATGAGATGACCACTGGGAGTTGGTTATTTTCCTGGAGGAAAGCGTACTCAAGGTGTTCGGGTAACTCCTTCAGTTCAAGTTTGGGTGGTTCGATACTTGATGGTTTTAATCTATTCTTCGGGGCCTGACATTTGAGTGGCTCTATCGGCTCTATCCTAGGGTAGAAGGAAACTGCATGCACATTGATAGAATCTTCCTTTTCTTCTTCTTCAGCCCATTTTCTGTCATGACTTACTGTGTCGACCCATTGTTCTTGGATCATCTTAGCGGTGTGGTCGGTGCAATATAGGTAATCGTCACATGAGTGTTTGGATTTCATGGATTTCCTAATGTTGAAGGTAACAGTTTCACTTTGGACTCTTAGACTTAATTTTCCTCTGTGAACGTCAATTACAGCTCTTGCCGTGGCGAGGAAGGGTCGTCCCAAAATGATTTGGACTATCTCGTCTTTCTCCATCTCCAAAACTACGAAATCAACTGGGAAGATGAACTTGCTTACTTTTAGCAATAGATTCTCGTAGACCCCGATGGGGTATTTGATAGATCAATCGGCCAGCTGAATACTCATTTTGGTTGGTTTAAGTTTAGAAAACCCTAATCATCGGAAGAGAGAGTGGGACATGAGATTTATACTTGCTCCTAAATCAGCTAAGGCGTTCTTGATTGCTAGGGGTCTGATAAGACATGGCAGCATGAAGCTTCCTGGGTTCCCTTCTTTTTGGGGCAGACTCCTTTGGATGATAGCAGAACATTTGATAACATCAAATATTTAATACTTTTTAGTGTCAAAATACCCCCTATATTACTTGCAAATGTTTCACTAATACTCGAAAACGACATATTTTCTATCATTTTGTAGTTTCCAGGTGAAATGCAGGAAAGTGACAAGAAACAAGGTAAAAAGGACTTATTGTGTAAATTCTAAAGAATGTTACGGCGTAACACCAAAAATGGTTACACCGTAAGATAAATTAAGCAAGTAAGAAGATCAAGGACAAGGTTGCGGCATAACACCATACCTAGTTACGCCGTAACCATATATTTTGAAGGAAATCTTGACAAAGTTAGAGTTACGGCGTAACACCCTATCCATGGCCAATTGGAGAGGCGTCAAAGGCTTCCAACCTTCAAAGAATTCCACCTGGAGTCTAAGGGAGATCACACTTTACTTACATTTTGTATTTAATCGTTCAAATACGAATACTATAAGAATTATGAGTTTTCAATCTATGATTTCTTCTATTTCTTGAGTTACGCCGTAACAGGTTCGATACCTATAAATAGAGGCCTCATTCAAGCTATTCCAATATCACTTCCTCCACAGCCAATTGGAGAGGCGACAAAAGCTTCTAACCTTTGAAGAATTCCACCTGGAGTCCAAGGGAGATCACACGTTATTTACTTTTTGTATTTAATCGTTCAAATACGAATACTATAAGAATTATGAGTTTTCAATCTATGATTTCTTCTATTTCTTGCTGTGTTTCCGTTACTATGAGTGGCTAAGCACTTAAAGTGCAGGCCTAGTTATGTAATTACTATTATTATGATTGTTTCCTGTTAGATTATGGTTTCGTTAGATATTCCTTGACTATCGTGTAACCCTGGGTTTTGGTAGTACGGGTGGTTTGGACCTAGCTTGCACCATTATTAGATTATCTAGTCAATATGGGATTCAATGGGTACTAGGGAGGATCACTAACTCCTTGCCTAGTGTAGGAACTAACCGATCACCGCACTTATCACTTAATACTTAAAAGCACATGAACTCTTTCAGAGAGGGTTAATAATCTTTACAGATTAGTAGATATGTTTTGGTAATAGTTAGGATTAATCACTGCAACCTGGATAACCTACCTCCTAGATGATTTGGGACTGATTCAGAATCGCAGGGAGTATAGGATAGACTAAATATGCACATTCAAGTCTATTGACCTTAGAAACCACTAATGAAACTATAGTTTCACATTGCACAGGAAAGCGTTTTCATAACAGTAGTAATGAAGTAACTAGGTTTGCATATTTTCTCTCATGATATCTCCAACTCTTTTAATTTCTAGTTATTTATTTTATTGTTAATTATTTCAAATCAACTCAAAAAACCATATTATAAACATGTCATTTCAAATTAAAACTAATTACAACTTAGCTCTTGGGATGACCTTGGATTTACCATTCTATACTACCCATGATCGGGTTCTCTACCTGTTAGTACGTGGTTAGGTAGATCGAGTTTTATAGATTTAAAACTTGGTAAAAATATATTTTAAAATAAAATACGCATCAAGTTTTTAGCGCCGCTGCCGGGGAGCTAAAGATTAGAATTAATTTGAATATTTCATTATTTCTCTTCTTTTCCTAAACTCTATATTTGTAGGTACTATGGCAGGAGTAGACGTCAATACTCTCACCATGGAACAATACTTTGCATTGTCACGAGAAAACCAGGCACCGGGCGTGTTAAACCCGAAATCGAAGGCAATGTCAATTTTGAAATCAATAGTCAATTCATGCACCAATTGAGGGAAGACACATTCTCCGAGAACAAAGACAAGGATGCTCACGATCATATTGATGAGGTCCTTAGCATCGTTGGCTTATTCAATATTCTCGGAGTCTCTAAAGACGTAGTCATGCTCTGAGTTTTTCCTTTTACTTTTACTGGATCCGTAAAATGGTGGGTGGACAGACTCGCCCCAGGAACTATCAATACCTAGGATCTCCTCAAAAAGGCCTTTATCTAAAGGTATTGCCCACCTTCCATGACTGCAAAGCATCTTGAATATATTCAAAACTTCAAGCAAGAAGGAGACGAATCATTGTACCAGGCCTAGGAATGGTATAATGACCTGCTATACAAGTGCCCTACTTATGAAATCAACAGTCATCAAAAGAAAATATCTTTTATAAGGGTTTGAGCACTATGAACCATCAACTGCTTGATTCACAGGGACCTATCACCGGGATGAGACCAGCCTAAGCTCTCACATCAATTCAGACCATGGCTGATCATTCTCAAAAATGGCATGACGAAACAACAAATAGGAATATCAGAAGCAGTAGCAAGGATGGACTAGCTGCTTTGGTAAATAAGTTGGACAACCTAGGACGAGACATATAGAAGCTAAAGGAAAGTGTTCATGCAATCCAGCTTGGATGCCAAATTTACGAAGGACCTCACCTCGACAAGGATTGTCCCCTCAACGAGGAAGTAAAACAAGTTGAAGAGGTCAGATATGAAGAATTTAGACAAAAACGCCTTTTAATGCGAATAACGAGGGAAAGTTTAGTGTAGGACCACTAGGATACTATACTAAGATTGATAACCATCCACTATATGGCGAAAAGAGGCAAATCTTAGAAGAACTACTAGCTAAGCATTAAGAGCACATTTGCATTATAAGTATATCTAGAACTTTATTGTTTAATAAGCAATCATGCATAAACATTGTATAGATAACATTTTAGACAGCGACATCAGAAAAGCGACAAGTTATCTAATAGATTGATATTCAATGATTCTTATAAAACTATGATGTTTCGTATGTGAAAAGTAATATATTATTTCAAGACCAAGTAGAAATGAATGGCGTCACTTTACAAGGTGATAAGCTCATAGCTCCCACTGAATTTAGACAACATTACATGTGCGTCTATATCAGTAGTAAAATGCATTGCTCCCACTGGATAAGACAACATTAAATGTGTGTTTATGCCATTGAAGTACAAGTAGCAATTTATTTACTTTTCTACTCTTTGAATATCTGCACATTATTACTAATGTAAGCCTTACGGACTAGTACACATGTACTTAGATATTCAAGGAAATGCATCAAGTTCTACTATATATATGATGGACTAACCATCAATGCCATTTTTTAACTTGAATGTTTTGAATGAAATTCCTCCCTACATTACCTCAAGCGTGTGTAGAATCTTAGGAAAAATATTGAGTTAAGAAAAACTACTAGAAAACATGCTATTACTTTCCTTTTCTCTTTCGCGATTTATTGAGATTTCCATTAAAACTCATATAATGTCTTGACGCTTCAAGATGTATCATTTTGGTGGCTATAGAAAACATGTTCTCTAGTCATCCAAATAAGATGTGCAACCGTACTTAACCGTTTGACTTTTACAAGACAATACGATTTCTTGAGTAAGTGTGCTTTGAGTTTGATTAGAATTGGAAAATTCAAGTGTTCCTATTATAGCTTTCTCATACAAGTAGAAAGGATAGGAATAAGTCTCTTTCTTACAAGGAAGTGAGACTTAGTTTGGCTTCCTCTAACAAAGAAAGGAAGCAAACTTTTGTTTACGATTTGTGTTGCATAATGTCATTAATAGAAATTACAAAGTTCATTTTTAGTATTTTCGATAATTAATCCTTTTAAAATTAACTACCCAAGTTTATATAAAACAATTAATTTTATGAAAGGCTAAGATCCTCATTGAGGTTCCACCATCACAATAGTTGATCTGCTAGCAATGATAGATTCAATAGGTAGGTGATGTTCACCAACTGTAAAAACCTATGCAATTCTTAGACCATATGGGACTCATGACATTTGTAACCGAAGAAACAATGTCAAGCTGGCATGTTTAGTCCTATCCCTGCCTCGGCCAAGTGTCTCACATACTAATCAATTAAGTCATCTAATGCGAGAAAACCATGTGAGAATAGAATCTAGGTCTCACTCATAGAGTATAATCACCTTGGTTACAATTCACTAGGTTCACGCAGAGTGAAGAGCAAATGCAAGTGTTCTCAACCAATTGGACGACATGACTTAAATTTGACGGGTATTATTTTTGATAAATACATGATCAAAAAGTATGTACGAGGAAGCATGCATTCATTCTTCATAACACAAGTTAAAAATCTATTTTTAACTTAAGTATAATACTTGTTTTATATCATTTATGTGTGTCAAGTTGTTCATTTTCATGACTAATATATAACCTAGGTGGAATAAATATTAGTTTGAATAATACATAAATTAAATAACAATCATAACATATATTTAGTGTTATTTATATAAAAACAAGTATGTAGTTTCAAATCATATTTAAATTTTAAACTAAATCAAAGATTTAGTTTCTAAAATTAGTTTGTGTTTTATTTTTAGTTTTATAAAAACATTTGCAAGTTATATACATTCCAAACATATATAAAAGCAAACAAACAAACACAACCACAAGTATGCAAAGCCTCAACCGATGAAAAAACTATGCTTGGTCTCGTGAGCCATCACGAGAACCAAGAAGTAAACTAAGGGTTAACCACACAACCACAAGGAGGGCTTTCACTTGCTCCAAGAACCATCATGAGCAAGTGAAACCCTAAATGAACTTGAAGCCCAAAACTACTATAAAATCTTAGCTGACTTCACGGGTCTGAAACTCCTAGAAGGAGTTTTTCCCAATCTGGCTCCAGTTGAAGAAGTTGTAGCCCTATGAGTTTTGCACCTGCTCTAAAAAATTCAGCATCTAACTCTTTATAGAACTCCAGGAATTCCATTTTTAGTATAAGTCACTCCAGCATCTCTGAATTTGACTTTATGCCTTTAACTTTTGCGCCATTTCGAATCCAAACAACGGTTACAATAATTTGACAATTAAATACATTTATCCTATAATCTAACTACTGTAAAAATCCCAAATGATGGCTACAATGAAAATTAATAAACTTACAAAAGAATCGAAACAGTGGCAACCCAAAAACTGAAAATTTAAGCACATAACTAGCGAATCATTTCATAAAGATGGTATGGTTTTCATCAGCTTTGCATTCGAAACATAATAATAACCATAAATAGCATGTATTAATAAAGGTGTTGGCTAGTCCATGTCCAAACATGCATGTATTTTTCATGGAAACAAAATAATTAACAAGAAATAAATTGTTTAGCCAACGAATCGAAGAAATAAATTGACTAGAATTAAAACCTCGATTGGTACGTGTAACCAATGACTTAAGGATCATTTAGTACTGTATTAAAAACCTTATAACAACCATATTAATTCAGAAATTAATGCCCAAGGGCTGATTTAAAACCGATTCAAGAATCGTTCCAAAACGCGCGATTTAAGCCCTTTTACACGTACCCAATAACAAAACCAATTAAAGTATGCATAACAAATGGATATGGGATCAAAAATAACATATCATAAGACCCTATATGGGTTAAATTAATTTCAAAAAATAAGCCTTAGAGGCTGTTTTAAAATTATCCTTTTGATTCCATTAAAAACACGCGTTTTTAGCCATTTTTACGCATAAAAGATGATCATATGACATCATATGATGGCTCGTGATACCACTATAGGTGCTGAATCAAATGATTATCATATAAACAAATATTAAACGCAACGGAACAAGCACCTATCAACGGATCCATAAAGTCATATGATCAATCAAAATAAAAACAACGAGTATTACCTTTTGTAGTGTGATCGGTAGAATCAAAGAACAACCTTCTCTTGTACATGATCTATCAAAGAAACCAAGTGACCAAAGTAAATCACCTCCATGATGTATCCACACTACACTTCATCGTATACCTCTTGGATGTAGTCCTTAAACCCGTAATCAAGATTCAAGATTAAAAGATCAAATTTGAAAACCCTAGATGGGAAATCAATTTTTGCCATATGTTTTAATAGAAGGGGAAAGGGAAAACGTTTTTGGTAACCTATATTCCCAAATTATGAGAAGATATCCATATATTTATATCATAAAATTAATCTTATCCCCTCCTTAAAACACCTCCATAAGGCCGACCATGTATGGGCTCCAAATGGGCCTCCTATTTGTTTTCCAAGTCCATTAAACTAAGTACATTACTTAGTTATTATAAGCCCAATATTGATCCCGAGTTACGTAGTTTATTTATATACCGTGAATACAATAAACACCCTATATACAGTGGCACCTCAATGTATATGTGTGTGACCCCATAGGCTCACATGTGTCTAGCCATATAATTATTTATTATGACACGAGCATACTCCAACAATAACCCTTGAAAGATGGTCCCACAAGTCCTTTGCATTGCCCGGTGTGGAGACAAACTGTTCATGTAAAGAGTCACATAAGGATCCGAGGATTCACATCTTGACGAGATCATCAAGTTTGCACCACTCCGGATCAGGAACACTAGATGAGGCATCGTCCGTTTGTTGGTCGTCGGCTGTTGGTTTGTCTTCAATGTGTGATTTAAGTCCAAGACTTCCAAGGTGTATTTTAAAGAAGGAACTCCAAGAAGTGTAGTTGTGTTTTTCAAGATCGAGTTTGACAAGAACTTTGTTGGTGATGCTAAAGGGGATGAGTTTATCAGCGGTTGTAGGTGGAGTTAGAGGTGGAAGAGGGTTGTCATTTACAGCCATTGTTGTTGATTTGGAGAGGTAAGGTTTTTGGGGATGGCAGAAGGGTGGAGAAAAAGGAGGAAAAGATTCGATTATTTTTTAGAGAAAATAAGAGAGGATCATGATTGGTTTGATACCATATTGGAAGGTATAATCCTTAATTTGCATTCACACCAACAAACAGTATATAAGGTTTACACAGATGAGTCTAGACTAATACAAGTGGTCTAGGCCTACAAGATAACATATGGGTCGAATACAAAATATGACTAACAATGTATAACTATCGACTAATACCCTTCTCTTTAAGATAGGATGCCAACACTTTTTTTGGTGCAAAATATCATTGTATTTCGTAAATGGGTTTTGCTAACCTCTGTTTAGTGGGCACTGATTAATCTGTTCATAAAAGGAATGTTTTAATTCATTCAACTGAAAATCATCTTCAATATAGTAATTTGCAAGTTCATTTAATGTGTGTTTAATGCAAGGCTGTCAAGATCGCGATCCTACCAATGATCGTTTTTGTCTTTGCAAGACCGGGATCGTAAGATCAGATCGAGATCGCAAGATCCCACCTGAGTATCTTGTCTTGCTAATATGTGTTGGCGGATCATAACGTTATACATTTATACATATCTATTGAATATCAAACATGAATTCGTAAGATAGCGTAACAAAAATTTTGACGTTAAACATCATGATAATAAAAATAATGAAATACATTTAATTTGTTTAAGTTATCATAGCTAAATAAACAATTTAGTGAGATAAGAAAAAAAAGACATGAGATGTAAACATGCCAAAAATCTAAAACATAAAAAGTTAATCTATTTCAAATGTTTCGGTAACTTCATTTTCTACGCTCAAATAAAATTTCGAGTCCTTTTAGAGTATTTATCACGGCTTTGTACGGTAGAAAGATATATATCTTATAAAAGACTCCAAAATATAATATTATAGAGTGATATAAAATTTCGAGTCCTTTTAGAGTATTTACATACGATCCTACCTCACATACGATCCTATAACGATCATACACGATTTTAGCTAGTGAGCATGTAAGATCGTACGATCTTACGAGTTTACTCGTGATCTTGACAGCCTTGGTTTAATGCACTATTTGATTAATTAAGAAAGTTTGTGTTCATTAACTACACTTTAACCTCTTCCAAATATACACTTGTTAGCAAAATCCTTCCTAAATATACATGTACTATTAGGACCATATTAAATAGTTTATTGATACTTTTGGATTTTATTTTTCCTTATCTTAAACATACAAGTTATGGGTACTTGTTTGCAATGATTTTGATAAGCTTGAAGTTACGGATTACTATTTTATCTTGACTTTAAGTCAAACATTAAGGGCTCGTTTGGTTTATGGATAAGTTTAGGATTAGAATTAGGACTTTGATTTGGATTTAAATTTGGTTTAAAATTTAGATTTGCATTTGATGTATGAGAGAAAAAAATAATATTTAAAGATATATTATAAATTAAAATTAAAATTAAAATTAGTTATATAAAAAAAAAGAATTAGTGGATGAAGTTTTAAGTGGACCCACATAATTGGAATATAATCCTAAAAGAATGGTAGATAGCCTCTTTTTGAGTATGGTTGAATATTTTGAATTTAGTCTAACCCAAATAGTGACAAAGGGCTACCAAACAACATATTTTAATGTGAAATCCCAATCCTCTCTTAAATATGTCTTAGGCTTATTTTAGGGATTTTTAGTCACGAAGGCGGCTTGCATTTCTAGAGTAGTGGTGACGATGGTGCAACATATATTTCACGAGGGAGGGATGAAATAAATGAGGATGATATTGCTTTGTTACCAAAAGCAAGTGGCAGTGTGTTTATTTTTTTTAACCTTTAGTTTTTGGTTTATGTGTGTTTATTATGATTAATTTATTGTTTGATTTACTTATGTGGTTTTTGTAGTTGTTGATGGTGGAAGAACTTTAAGATGTGGAGTTGAAGATGAATATATGAATGAAGACTGGTAAATAACTGATGCGGATTGTGAAAAACTATATTTTAGGTATTTGGTTAATGTTTTCTAAATTGGTTTTGGCGATAATATTCAGATCAAGTGACAGTATGGTAAGTGCTTGGCAGGTGCTCGCTGAAATGTCTGAGAAAATTGTGGTTACAGTATTGGTTGTAAGTGTTTCTTTTGTTTGTATGCTAAACATTCCATCAAGCGCTTGCACTTTGCTTTAGTAATTGCTAAACATATCACCATATAATTTGTTGCATTGGTTATGTTTTTATGAGATATTTGTAACGATGTACATTTTTTGGAACAAATATATGTCTTGATGTATTATGTATACAAACATATATGAAATCAAATCCTCTGCACCATTTTTTCGATGTGTATTCAATGTTGTTGGTAAGGAAATATGGAATCACATTTGAATTTATGTTGATATTATGGACCGATTCGATGTTCGGACAATCAATTGCTTACTTTATGGGATATGTAATGCCATATAACCGATTCTTAGATTATACTCTATGTCATAGGGCGAGTAGAGCAAGAACCTTTGATTCCTTAAGGATTTGATAAGGTATAACGACATACGTGCTTAGTGCCATCATTACAAATAATAGTTGTTCCTTCTACATGTACGTTTCAACATCTTTCTTTATGTAGAATTACAAATAACATTTCGACTTAAGATTTCCCTTCGGCTTTAAAAAACGTTTATGTATGTTTTTATCTCGACTAATTTGTGTCTTTAGAATCTTTTGGGAGTTATGTTGCTATTTTTTTAAAATTTTGGTTCATATAAATGATGTTTAAATTGATTTGCAGATTGAGTATCGAAACACATCAGATCTAAATTTGAGTTCTCATCATTATTGATATGACGATATATAGCCACACGTACATGTATTCCAACTAAGTGATCGAGGTATGGGATTGAAACATCCATTGAAAGGAAACTCCAGGTTTGCCTATTCCCCATCCGTCGTATAAAAAAATCAAAATATAAATGGCTTGCAACAAGATGGAGGTTAGGGCTGAGCAAACCGAACAAGAACCAACCCGACCAAACCGACTAAACCGACCAACCTTCGGCTCGGTTCTCGGTATTTAGTTTTCTTAACTTTCGGTTTCAGGTCGGGCAGGTATGAAAACCGAAAAACCCGGAACAAACCCCAATTATATGCAATATACTGTAACTATATAATGCCATTTTATATGTAACGTATACGGCTAATGTAACTATATAATGCAGTTTTGTTGCTACTGTGTTTCTTATTTTTTGCCATAGTGAATATAAATCAAAGTTTGGTGAACTTATATGGCTACTGTTGTTACCAAGTTAATATAGTATGTTTTACTAATAGTTGTTTTACTTATTTTTTGTTTTAATGTGTTTGTTTAGGATCATACCATAAACCTTGGTATGTTGATTTGATTTATGAATCATGACAAAGATAATGAAAAGAATGATAAGAAACGCAAAAGGAAAGCCCAAGTAAACCAAGGAAGGGGGTGCCGAGTGTTGGAAAAACTTTGATGTAAAGTTTGAACCGGATGAAGACGGGGGTAATCACTAAGACGGGGGTAAACTTTGATGTAAACTTTGATGTAAAGTTTGAACCGGATGAAGACGGGGGTGCCGAGTGTTGGAAAAACTTTGATTGCAAATACTGTATTTGCATTTTGGCTACTAAAGTTGCATTTTGGCTACTGCAATTGTAATGGAAGTTGCTACTGTAACCTTACTATAATTGCTATGGAACTTATGCTTTGCATTTTGTTGTCACTAATTTTTTTGGAATTTCGAACCTGTTGTCCAAAACCGAAACCGACGCAACTAAACCGGAAACACCCGAGCTGAACCGAGTCCCATTCAGCTTGGTTTCAGTCTAGCTTTTTTACACATTTCAGTTTCGATTCGGTTTGGTTTTGACCCGATGCTCAGCCCCTCTAGGTTGTCTAGATCAGACCTTGATGTCTATTTTTTTAGCTCCTAAAAAACATTTTGGCTTCATAGTAAAATGATGAAGCGAGCTTTTATAATTCAGTTGGTGTAGGCTAAGATAAATCATCTTTACAGCTTCGATTTATTCAGTTGATGTGGGATAATAATTCTGGGTAACATATTTGCATCCGGTTGATTCAAGATTTGTTTGTCTTGTGTTCAACTTTTTGCTACATCGTGTTGTTCCAACTGATGAGCTACCTGGTGTCGAATTGGAAACCACCAATTAGCGGATATGTAGATGAGTATTTAACAATAACCGACGATTTTCATGGGCCGTGCTTAGCACGGCCTAAAAAACTACCTAGTGTCCTTTATACATATCTCTCAAACAGTCAACATTATACAAACTTGGTTTTAAATTCTTTGCCACAACAAGATAAGTGGGTTTTTCATAGCCAATGACACGTTTCAGATTAATTTCTTTATCTTTATCATTTGATGGGAGTGACATGTGAAAGGTCTAAACAGTGTATCCGCTTTTTCAAATAATGTTTTCTAGATCTTTTATTCTTTGAATAAAATCAAGATTTTTTACTTCAAGCTTTTCAACCTCCTTTTGTTTGTTCTTTGTAAAGTCCTCAAACGGTGAAATTCTTTTCCAAAGTTTTGAATTTCCTCTTTCAAATCATCGACTTCGTTTATTAGAGCTTTAGTTGTTTTAGAACAATCGTGAAATTGTTTATCAAATTATGCTTTTTCTCCTTTTCTAAAAAAATTGAGTCAGCATAAGCTTTCTTAATTTGTCAAGTTTACTTGTTTAAAGATTAAATATACATTGTCATTTAACAAAGGGAATTGAGATGTGCGCATATCAATTTGATTCATACACATAAATAAAATTGCAAAAAGACTCCTATACCCTTATGTAGTTTTAGCCCTTTTTCTATACCCTGACGATTAAATGTGCCTCTTATATGTGTTTTCCAATAACAACCACGTCCCCAATGAATCCATCATAGATTGATAGCGTATATAAACACAAATGATTTATTATCTTTTAATAAACGAATTGCAATGTTATATTGTTGTAATCAATTGAATGTATGTATCATGCAATTAATTTTCATGTTTGCCATAAGATGTGATGATTCAAAGACCTTTTTACATGATTTATATTGTCGCATTGCAATGTGACCGAAGTGGTTTCTACCGAGATGTGCGCTCTATTGGAGAAAAACGAAAACGGAACACAACATCTTGTTTGATCGAATGCCACTTCCACATTGGTAATAAAGGAGGTGATGAAGCTTGGGTTTTTAAGATACAAAACATGGCACATAACCATGAGCCATCTACCGATATGTCTGGTCAAGCTCAGAATTGTCGCATTTGTTTTAATTCTTGTGTTCAGAATTACATCAGTTTTGTTTACGTAAGTGAGTTTTTTTCTACATAAGCTATTTTCTTTTAGTTTGTTGTTTTAGTTCGAATATATGAATTGCATATATATTGCAGTTAGCCATCCAGGTTATGATCCCAAACTGGAACCGACTTGATGTTGTGAGATTAAGATTTCATGTTGTGTACTTAGAGTTTGTGTGTGTAACAGTATTTATACTTGCACATTCACGACAAAGAGTTCTTATATGGGATAAACTTTTTGTTACCTATATATCCTTATTAGTGGTGCTATATTATGAATTTATGATGTATTCTCAGTTAAACTTTTTCCTTGAGACAAATTGTTTTCTACGTACAGATCTTGTGTTAACACGTTACCTTAATGTGTTTGGAGGGATAAGTTGGATGTTTTTTACACGAGTGTCAAATACTATAAGAGATGGATTTTATTTCTCAATTTAAAACCAAATGGCTACCAAACCCTATCACCGATCGTCTAACCCCCACCACCAAAAACTAATCTAATTATCATTTGCAGAACTCAAATCCAACCATCGATCAATCAAACCTTTTTTTCATCAATTATTTACTTTCATCAATCCACCGATCAAAAAAATCAATTGGTTTCCTTCTTTTTCTTTTCTTTTTCTATTTTTTTAGATCTCCTTTCAATCCAAATCGTGATGGCTTTTCGAAGATCAAAAGAAGATGATGTGAATCGGATATCCACATCGATCTTTATTACTAATTTTCCAGAATCATCCAAGGCTAAGGATCTGTTTCAAGCATGTAAACAATATGGTCATGTTGTTGATTCGTTTATTCCCGTGAAGAGGACGAGAGAGGGTAAGCGTTTTGGCTTTGTCCGTTTTATAAACGTGTTTAATGTGGATCGTTTGGTGAATAATTTATGCACCATTTGGGTGGGTCGATTCAAGTTACACGCAAACTTGGCGAGATTTCAAAGGGCGCCTTTGAAAGAGAGACAGATTCCTGCTAAGAGTATTGGTGTGGAACCTAGGGGTGCTATTAAGTCTTCCCGATTGAACAATGGAACTATGGAAAGTGGTAAGTCGTTTGTTAATGTCGTCAAAGCTAGTAACAAGGTGGGTTTTATGGATTCTCCTGCGATTGT
>BQNB010104506.1:0-23801 GCA_026074375.1 Tanacetum coccineum | reverse complement strand
TTACATAACCAAGCCTCCAAAAATTCTCTTTTCTCTCTTCTTTGTTTCATAAGCCCACGACTCAAACTCCCTTAATAGGGTTTGAGTTTCCTTTGATTCTCTTCAATATTCAAGCATACAAGGTGTATTTCTAAGGTTATTTAAGGAAGATACAAGTGTTGGTTCATTTGTTTAAGGGTTCTTGTTCAAGATTTATATTAGGGTTTTAAGGGTTTTTACTTGGTTTTCAAGATCTAGGGTTATTAGTTTAGATCTTGTGTTTCCTTCTTGTTCTTCACATCTTGTAAGCTTACTTTGAAACTCTTACCTTCATTTCTACTTTCATTTCTATCTTTACTTATGTTCTTGCCTAGATCTTTAAAGTCCTATGGTGTTTGTGTGATTTTTCAAAAAGAAATAAGACAAGTATAAAAAATAATGAAGTTGTTATGTTTCCTTTTATATGCATATCTTGTTTAGGGTTTAAGTGAAGTGATTAGGGTGTTGAAATATTAATGGGGATGAGATTAGGCTAGTATAAGTGTGGTTTTGTTGTTGGTATAGTTATGAATGAAGTTTAGGTTAGAATAATCACTATTGAGAAGTTGAGGTTGATTTTTGAAAGTGTTTTGTTAACATTTGGTTGTTATCCGAAATTAATATTGGGGTTATGGGATGATTAAAAATATTTTAAAGTGTTAAAAGTCAAATATTATAATAGTTTATGATTCCCCGATTGTTTCGATATATAGAACGTTAAAAACGGACTTAAAACGTGCTAGTTATGACCAAATGAAGCTTGAAACATTTTTGGCAAAAAGGGGTAACTTTGGGTGAACAGACCAGCAGCTAAAACAGGCGATTCGGAGCCTTTCGGATCCGAATCGGCTTAAGTATAAACCACGAAAGTTGTCCGGAACGAGATTTTACTTTAATTTTGCGAACCGTGTAGCTTGAAAGTAAAAAACGAGAGACATTTTTACCACAAAACGGAAAATAGATTTTTGTTGAAACATCCTAAAATATGCTTGCTGATTGGAATTTCAAATGGGGTTTTCGGACACTTTCGGGCTTGTTTGAGCATTAAAAACATAGGTGAAGCATATAGTAACACTTATATAATAATTAGGAGCATTAAAAACGTCATAATCACATTTTAGAGAAAGCGTTGAGGTTTCCAAATATAGTAAGGGTTGCATTGGCAGGATAGACGTAAGAGGTAGACGTTTAGGTTTTGCTAAGGCGTTTATAGAATTACGGACTTAAGAAAATATAGGAGACGGTATTAACGTCGCAAAACTAAAAACTTTCCTAAAACGGAAAGTTTCTAAAAATGGCAACTTTTGGATAAATGTCAGGACTTAACAAAGAACTTTATAATTTTATTTAGTCACATATTTATTATATAAGAAAAAACACAAATAGTTATGGATGTCTATTTCTTTTATAAGCGTCTTATCTGATGTTTCATATTTATTCCTCGTTTCTGAAGTGTGTCTTTTAATTAGGTCGCGGTTAGAGTCGTTCAATTTCGTTATACTCTTTTGTGATTTACCTTCTCACCATTTGCTTAAGGCGAGTTTATAGCCTAACTTTTCTAACTAATTTTACTTACGTTTCATAGCTTTGGGGTGAGAACATTGTTGCTTTCAAATAAAATAGACACAAGTACTTTACTTGAGATTTTCCCTATTTACGTGTTGCCTAAGTAGCGAACGGGCCACTATTCCCCAATTTTATCATGAACCGTTAATTTCTTAACTGACCTTTGGTTAAGTAAGCGTGAGTGTTATAAATAGATCTATGGAGACTGATTATCCCTGTCCGGGTAAGTAGCACTTACTAGTTGCAGTGATGCCGAACTAACGGACGTATAACATGTCGGATTTCGTTTAGGTGATCTTGGTCAGATACCTGTAGGGCAAGCCTTTCTTAGCATATTTAAATGCTCCATGCCTATTGAGCTTCGGTGTCATGAGCTTAGTGAAACGTAAATTCTTTTTATGTGAAATTGTATCTGTTATAATTGTTTGGAAATCTTGTGGTCCACCTTATTACGTTTAAACCAAACCTAGGAATTCACCAACATTATGTTGACGTTTTAGCAATGTTTTCAGTTGCTTAGCTTGGATCTATTCTTGAAGTGCAATGTGGAGTCTCATGCATACTTGGATTTTTAAGAACATTTATCTTTCATTAAATACCGTTGTCTTTTAAAAACAAATTCTTAAGCTTCCGCATTATTACTATTAAACTCATTTGAAATATGTAATGACTTAAAGTATTTTTATCAATTGCAACAGTGTTTACTTTTAAAAACGTCCATATAGTGGTCGTTCCCTTGATCTTGTGTGATGTATATTATGACGTCACACCCCCGGACATGTATTCCGTCCAGGCCCCGTTTGGGGGTGTGACACAAAGATTAAATGTTGCACATAAAATTCTAAACACTAGCAATAAAAAGTAATTTACCTGCAAGAAAAAGACCCATGATAAAGTCATACCAATTCGCAAATTCTTAGATCGAGGTCCATTTGTTGCAACATTGATACAATATCAAATTACTGTGTACATTGAAAAAACTGAACACTTTGGAGTTATATTTTAACTGGTCCTTTCACAACTAAAGCTACTTCTACCGAAGTTATTGTTGTGTCATTATTGTATTTGTATTTCCTGTTATAATTATTTTTAGTGTATTCTTTGCATTCTACTTTACCTCTAGTGAAGGGCAATATAAGATGCTTTTGCAAGCTCCCCTCCTGTTTTTTTTATTAGATTGACCTTTCCCCTTTGGTTTAACCTGAAAGTATAATAAAATGTCAAATGGCTATATGAGATTAGTTGCCTGCTAATTTTGTAACAATGGGCCATTTGTTATTAAGAAATTAAAAAGAAAACAAAAGAACCTGGCCGACAAACCATCCCGCCTCACCTAAATCTATTTGTCCGGTCTTTAAAATATGTACATGACCAAACCCATTTTTTATACAAACATGATCTGACCTATGACATGACCAAACCCAACATGCCTATTTTTACCTCTATAGTAGGTTTGACAGTAGCGTTGGGATGACTTGTTCTCGTAGTTGTATTGCCCTAACGCAAACAACTCAAACAACAACGAGTGCTCCCAAGACGATACTTTTAAAAATCAAAAAGTGCCACCTGCCTGGTAAGATTGGATACAATTAAAAACAAAGAATACTAGAAGTTTATTTAAATGTTATAACTTAATGTGTGTTCCTCTTGATATTACCCCTCAACAGTAAACATTCTCGGATTTTGTCTTTTGAGCTTTTATTTGGACTAATAATGGTTAACTTAATTATTTGGAATTGATATCGTAGAGGTTGAAAAGGAGTTTATTTAATTGCGTATTTGGCAAAAGTAGCATGTAACACCCCCAAAATATGTGTCAGCGGAATGGTAGCCAAAGGCGTTACTTCATGTTACAATAGCACAAGATATAAGAGAATGACCTCTAAATGAGTCGTTTTAAAATATAACCTCGTTGATTTGATTGAAATAAATAAGTTATAACATTTGTTCCAAGAATTTGCATCAAAATGAAAGACTTAAATTAGTAGAACGAGGAATGATAGTTTGCATGCATAAATAAATCCATAAATGTATTCTTGAAAAAGTTTGGACTCCAATGCACATCAAGAACATCATGCAGTTTATTCACCTAAGAAATACATGCTTAAAAGTGTCAGCATAAAGTTGGTGAGTTCATAGATTTATGTATGTATAAATGTGGGACAGCGAGAGTTCAATATGTGAAATAATGTAACACATACAAAATCACAAAATGTAATTATGATTGCTCTAAGCTCATGACACTGAAGCTACAATAATATATGTATGCCAATCAATTTCAGGGAATCAAATGTGTGCAAATTCATGCAAATAATGTGCCAGTGTAGATGTTCAACCCGCAACATCTAAAATCCGATATGGTATACGTTCGTTGGCCATGTTTGGCACCAATCCCGGACGAGGATGTCAATCCCAAATAGATCTATATATAACACATGCGCTTACACAAAGTAATTAATAGTTCATGATATTGGGCATAATGGGTTATCGCTACTTAGGCAAACTCGTAATTTGTTTAAAAGAGTACTTGCGTCCAAATATAAAAAAACGCATGTATCTCACTCCGAGATTTATAAAATAGTGATAAAAAGTAAAACGAGGCTATAAACTCACCTCAAGTGATGGTATTGTCTTTGAAAAAATAAACAAGGAATGTCGTCACAAAAGACCGGTATGCAACATATTTAATTATAAGTCGATTTAGAATAATGCAAGTGAATATAAAATAATGCACTATATTTTATATTGTTATATCACCACATAATAGTTTGTGTTTTAGTTTAATAGTCAAAATAATGTTTACATTAAGTTCATCATTTAATTTTCAAGTGTATACATTCATAACATTTTCTAATTGTTCAAAAATTAATTATAGTCTAGTTCGCTTGATTTAGTATTTTTATTATTTTTACAACATCAACATATTTATAGTGTAACTAGTTTATAAAATAATAGTTATAAAGATTATAAGGCGCATAAATATTATACAAGCGATACTATATTATTTCTTAAGGTTTTTATAGTCCAAACGGACCCGAAAACACTACTTTTAATTTCTAACAGCTTTGACACTAAATAAAATGCGCGCAGGAAATTTATGGTAATTTCAAAAAAATAGTCCAAGTTTAATGGGGAATAACTCCTCCGTTTTACACTTATTTGATCGAAAAATCTTTCTGAGAAAGTTTCTAATTTTACACTTTAGCTGGTTCGGACCCGAAAGGGGTCAAAATCACTAAAACTAAATCTGCCAGGTTTGTTAAAAAAAATTGTTTTTGTTGGTATTGTTACTAATCCTGTTTTGACCATATCTCCTTCGTTATATGTCCGTTTTTTGAATTCTTTATATGCCCGAAATCATATTTAAGTGTACTAATATATTTTTAAGGTTTTAACTTGGCAAAAAATTCTAACCCCACTGTTTATAGTCGGCTGTTAGGGGGGGGGTTACATACCTTCAAAACCTACAATTTAACCTTATTTTTACACAACAAAACCTTTTAACCTATTCACCTTTACCTCTTTCACAATCAATAAAATCCAAACTAACCTAATCCCATCCAACACTTCACAACATAATGAATAAAAACATAAAATTAAATACATGATTATATAAGCTAGATTATACATCTAATTTAGCCACAACTTTAATAAATTATTAAGTAACATATGATATGTCAAATTAAGTATTTTCTAAGTGTAAAAACATGAATATGATTTAATGAACACATTTTGCAAGTAATCATATATATAAGTTTTGATCTTGTTTCATTGTAAATCCTTCAAAAATATAACTAGTTGGTGATATAACTTTATATACATGATGTTCATATGAAAATAATAATAATGAAAGTATGAAGGAAAAGATGTAGAACCTTGGTGATGTAGGATGGTAAGAACAAATAATATAACACTTAAATCAAACCCCAATTTTATATGATAACTAACTAAACCCTTGAAACTCCTTGGAAAATATTTGATAAAAAACAAAAACTATATTCTTGCTTGGTTTTATCCTTGTGGCAGGTCACATTAGCTATAGAGAAAGGGATTATGTGTTTTTATTTGTGGTAAATGAGAAAGAAATGAAGTGTTTGCTATATAAGATAAAAGTATGCAAGACTTGCAAAATATCGAAGGGAGAAGAGTTTTAATGAAGGTAAAGGGTGTGGTGATGCCTTATGGCATGTGTAAGAGGAGAAGAAAAATAATGTGTCAGACTTTGTGTTGAAAATGTACATTAGTTGGTAAATATTTTGGATATAAGAGAATTTAATGTATTTTTGTGTATTAATAACATAAGGGGGCTGATTTTAGCTTTTTAAAATGGGGGAGAAGAAATGTTTAATTTTTGATAAGGTATAAGTATTGTGGGTATTGGTAAAGGTGGTATGGTTTACATGCATGCATGAAAGCTCATAATGCGAAACGCAAGCGTTTTACGTAAAGTATAAAAATAAAATATGAAAATTTATAAATTATTTTCGTAATAATTGTATAACACTTATTTGACGTAAACTTTTATTTGTTTAATGTCGGTTTACGTTGATTGTTGATTTTCGGTTTACGCGGTTTAACTTAACGGTTAAAATTAAAAGTAAATACGTAAAGGTTCAAAGTAAATAGTTTTGAGTTTATTGACGTAATATGACCTGAAAATGTAGATTGTCACACTATCTCAGCCTTATGTCTAGACAACCAATTCATCCTCACAATAACATCAAAACTCCCATGGCCAAACGGTATTAAGTCTATAGTGAACAGAGAATCTCCTAATTCTAGTTTGTAACCACGGATAATCCTATCAGTTTCTACTTTCGTACCATTAGCTACTTCTATCATATAATCAAGTCTTATGATACTAGGTGTCACATTTAATAAAGGCACAAATTTAGTGGAGATGAAACTAAAGTTAGCTCCAGAATCAAATAGTACTGTAGCAAAATGATCGTTTAAAGAAAATGTACCCGTCACGACGTTAGGATCCTGACGAGCCTCGATCGCGTTCCCATTGAAAGCTTTTCCCCTTGTTTGATTCCCGTTGTTCCTTGGATTATGACATCCTTCCATATTGCACTTGGGTTTCCTACTTGAACTGGTGCTCGGTTTAGTTTTAGGACACGTATTCGAAAATAAATTTAGGGCTTACATACACTCCATAAACATTACCGTCTAATTATTTCCACATTTGATGCACTAACTGGGCTGGCGCTACTTTTTAGACTGGTGATCAACAATCTCTTGCGATATGACCGGGTTTCTAACAGTTGTAATACAATCGACAAGGTCCACCTTTAGGATGATAAGCATAACACTTAGCACATCATGGATGAGAGTTTGCATACTTATTCCTAGTAGGACCTACTGCTACAAATCCTTTTCCTACCTTCGCTCTCTTATTATTAGTCCACATACCTCTTTGCTTGCTCGGTTCCTCAACCTCCTTCCTTTTCTCACTAATTTTAGACAACGTTCCACACCTAACTGCCTCATCAGTTAGTGCCCTAACCTTATGGATAACACTATGAATTATGGTTGGTTGAGTTGCTCAAATCATTCTATGGATTTGAGGGGATAATCCATGAATGTATCTATCGATGCGGTTAGACTTAGGTGTAACCAAGTATGGAACCAAATTTGTCAGCTCATGAAACCTATCAGTGTACACCGCATGGTTAGCTCCAACCATGACGTGGTTTCAAAACTCAGACTCTAGCTTCTCCATTTTGTTACTTGGGCAAAACTCCTCCACCAGCAATGCCTTGAACTTCTCCCATGTCATCCTCATAGCAGCTTCACGACCTCTTGCCTGAATTTGAGTATTCCACCAAGTTAAGGTCTTGTTAATCAAGGAACTTGATGCATACCTCACCTTTTGTTTGTTAACACAACCACTGATATCCATCACACTCTTCATCTTCTCAATCCATCTTGTAAGCACTATTGTACCTTTTTTTCCATTAAAGCTCTTGGCTTACATGCTAAGAACTCCTTATAAGTGCATCCATTATTGTTGCCACCATTTCCACCATTTCCATTTCCGTCATTCCTATTTCCTCCATTTGTATTGGCATTGTTCACATTGTTAGTCACTTGCGTAACAATCTGAGGGATGATTCCGTGAAGCTATTGCGCGATGATCGCTGCAATGTCAGGGTTCGCGCCACTGTTGTTAGGGTTACTTCGCCTAGTTGGAGCCATTTCTATATAAGGTATAATAAATGCACATTAGACAGGAGAAATGTTTTCTAAAAACCCCTATTCTTATTATATATATCACACTACACGATAATTATCTAACATACAGGGTGTCAATACTAATCCATGTGATCATGCTTGCAAGTCCACGTGTGTCGTGGCGCATGTATAATTATATTGGCCACCATAATTATATATACCCCCTTTCACACGTGTACTCCCTCCTATGACCACACCTCTTAACATCAACACACCACAAAGCACATAATAATAGACACTTAAATAACCATAATATCAAAAAAAGCAAAATGAATACTCGAATCGATATATTATATAAAATAAAACTCAACAATGTATAATAATCATAAGGAATGGATCCAACTTCAAAAATAATTAAATTACAAAAGACGGGAGGGGTAATCTGGTAACATGTAGGCAGGAATGGTTTGGGGCGAATCAAGTTTGGGTCGAACATTCCTCTCGCAAGTGTCCTTTAGCTCTAGCTCTACTCCTAGAAGTAGAGTCCAGATCTGAATTGGTATCCTCATCAGATGTTGTATAGTCCAGAGGCAAAGTGTTTAAATCACTGTGGCCCCCCCACCCGATAAAAATAACACACTCATCACACACACACATAGAGACGTGCCCCCACTCCCCTCCTCACCCTCGTCATAAGAAGCTCAGGTTCCGGAAGATCGTCCTTCAGCTCTATGCTAATATCTCCTGGAAAGTAGGATACCAGATCTGAATTGGTATCCTCATCAGATGTTGTATAGTCCAGAGGCAAAGTGTTTAAATCACTTTCTGATGCCTCATCCAGCCCTTCTTCTTCCTCTAGATCCTCTTCTGATTCCACCTCAGGGATTTTCTCAGGTGATTTCTCCTTTACTTGAACATGGGAAGTTGTAACAGACACACGACACCTATAAGCTGTTCGCTTTATCCTATACCAAGTCTTTGGACAAATGAACCACTTTGGCCCAGGCGGCGGGTAAACGATATCCCAACGAAATCTCTTAGGGGTAAGGGTAGACATGGCTAAAAAGTGCTCATCGCATTAGATACTAAATATTAAAAAATGGGACTCTCAAAAGACAAGAAAACTAAAACGCTTTGATAGCTAAACATATAGATCATGTCATGAAGCTATATGAGGGATTCCTAGGTTATAGTGTAGGTCAAACCACCTACTTCTCTATAACAAATGGCTTTGATACCAATCTGTCACACCCCGCCAAGACGGAAACGCGAGGCGTAACAGGCTATGCATCGTCACAACACATTGATGTCAACAATAGAGAAACACTAAATGCATTTGAATTAAACCAAAATGTTATAACGACACCTGACATAAGAGGGGACTTGTATTGAGGTTAATAACAACACAACAATACATAGTCATAAAATATCGAAAACATCAAAATCCAAAGTATCTTAAAAGGAAAGTACAGAAAACAAATGATAAACAATAAGACTCTAAATGCAGGGTCATATAGTCTCGCTAGCCATGCAGTCTTAACTTCCTTAAAGCTCGCTATTCTCAACTGAAAATGATACTTAAAAACGTCAACATTACGTTGGTGAGATTCATAGGTTTACTTAAAACATACGCTTGCTATGCCTTATAACAATTAGGACAATCATGAATATTATATGAACATGTAAGCATTTAAATCCACACATAAACAAATGCACATTCAGGCTTAGATTAGCACTGGCGTCTCATACACCAAGCTCACCTAGAATGCACATAAAACTCATACACATGATTGAGTAGGCATTACTCTCGATCCCAAATTTCCACACCATACGGGTAGGCGTTACCCCTGATCCAAACAAGCATGCATACATAGAAATATAATAACATAATTTATCCAAAACAATAAACCAATTATCACAGCATATAAAACATTTTGTATCATTTCCACCCCAAGAAAACATGTAAAAAGAGGCTACAAATACTCACCTCAAAGTTTCACACGCTTGCAAAAAATATCTAAGCAAAATCTACACAAACATATTATGCGGGTTACACATAATCAAGGCTTTACGGCCCTAACCATGTAAACATTAATTGATGGATCCTAGTGTTTAATAATACACCCCAGACCATCCCAACAAGTTTTCTACACAATACCTATACCCTAATTATGCTTTACTTCATTATCTCAAGTTCCAAAATTTTTGCAGAAAATTAATGTTACTTTATTAATTTTTATAAAATATCTAACGACCTCCTTTGACTCCCAAACTCCTATCATAACAACTTCAATGAGTACTAAACCTACTAGAATTTTTTCAAATTATGAAAATAAGTGTAACTATTTTTCAAAAATTCATTAACACAAACTGTCCCGAAAAATATTTGATCGCACACCAAAAAGTTTGATTTTTCTATAAATAGTTAGACACTTCAAAAAAATCTAGAAAAATTGCAGGGGTTACTAGACACCTTAAACTTATACCAGCTTCGATTTCACATCTAAGAAAAATTAACTGATAGGGTTTTTGACCTCACAAACATGACTAAAATTTGACCCAAAAACTCAGATTCGACAACAAATATTGTTAAAATGTTTTGACTGACTTCCACTATCTTTCAACTCATGAAACTAAATTTGTTGAAAAGTAGACTGTCTGTAGATGATTTTAGAGCCAATAAACTCTATAAAACTCATCCGTATGACCAAGTTATGACTCAAACAATCTGACCTAAAAATCAGTCCAGTTTCAACTTCGAATTAAACACTATCTAAACCAATTCAACCCTATATTTATGTTATCAATTAAACCCTAATCATAATTAAATGTTTATATCTCATTAATTGCAGAGTTTTTATTAAACCCTAATTCCACCAATTAATTAGTTACAGAATTTAAATATAAAAAATGATTGAACTACAAGATCATACCTAAAAATTTTAACCGCGAATTCCTACGATCCTTCTCCTAATTTTTCTTGAAAAATCTTGATGTTCTTCCTTTTTCTCTTGGGAGCCAATCGACACACACCAAAGGGAGGAGAAAAAAATGTGTTTAAGGGTTTAGGTTTATTTAGTATTTATACTTGCTTAGGGATAAATCCTTATTAGACTAGGATTGTTTTTCTTCTGTTTTTTCCTTTCTTTTGTGCCGATCCAAACAACGCCCATAAAAATTATATTATCTTTAAATTAACATCCAATATACAAATAATATTAAAAACCACAAACTAATCGCGTACATAATAGAACAAATTTATAAACAAAAAAATTCGCAAAGTAAAAATGATTAAAAACCAAGAAATTAAAAATACAAAATTATTATAATAGAAAAATTATACAATCATTAAATAAAACCAAAAAAATAAAAGAGAAAAATCAAAAACAAAATAAACTCAGTCGTCACAATATTAAATCGAAATAAAAACTAAAATCATATAATAAAAAAAAAAAAAATAAATATTTAAATTATTATAACTAGACATTCGGCGCCAAAAATCGAAATTTTTTTGCGATTGTTTTTTTTTTTTGATTTTGTTTTTATTAATTTTTTTTGAGTTTTGTTTGTCTTTTTTAGGTTTATTAGATTCTGGATATATTTTTTTGTCTGTATTTAGTTTATTTTAATTATAATATTATTTTTATAGTATCTAGATGGAAATATACCATAAATATATTAAGTAAGATTTGTTATATGATCGTAATAAGAATTTTCGTTTTATTTCGTTGAGACATAAACTCGAGGGGTGGGTGTGGGGGTGGGTGGGCATGATTATATGGGTTGTAGCAAGTTAGGGAGTGTTTTGAATGGGGGGTTGTGTGTGTGGGGTGATTATATGGGGAGAGCTGGGGTTTGTTTGGGTTACAATGTTGTAGTGTGTTTCCTGGTGGTGGACGGTTTCAGTTAGCACTACAACCTGTTCCAGATTTTTAAAATATAAAATAATTTTTAATATATATATTAATTTTATATAAAATTATCTTTTGATGTGTGGGGTGTTATGTATCTAAATATTTTTAATCGAACGATTTTATTGGGTTTGTGTTTTTATTTAATGTAGTTTAGCTTTTGGTTTTTTTTTTTTGTGTTTTTTTTTTTGGGTCTGTATTACTATTCTATTTTGGACGCCGATCATGTGCTAAGGATATATCATTATTGTTTTTTTTTGAGCCCTGTGTGGTATTTTCGGACATGGGGTGAAGTATTCACGTATCGCCATTGGTGCAAGTTTTATTGCAATGACAGATTCTTGTGGTATTGTAAGTGGTTATATTAGTTTTAGCCGTAGGCAGTGAGATAGATAGTATTGTGTATTGTCTTTGATCTATTGTCAATATGGTGTTGGTTGTACGGCGTCGGCCGGTTATCTGTTCTTGGTGTGTGTTGTTGTTTTGTGGGTTAGGGTTCTAGGTTGACCAGACATCATACCCAGTTTGAGTGCTGCTGTGTTGGACTGTTACTTTGGCGATCGCATGGTTTATTGTGAAGTGATTGTCAGGGTATATATAGGGTGGGTCCGTAGTGAGTGCTGAATGGAGTGGGGTGGTACCTCCAATGTATAGTATTCTTAGGTGTTATATGGTGATTTGTTGTACTATGTGGGTTACACCTGTTGGTGTTTGTTGTTGTGGTTTTAGTTTGTGTGGGGTTGTGGGGTGTGGTTGGGGTGTGGTGTTATAGTCTTGGTTGTTTTATGTGGTGGTTGTGGGGTGTGGGGTGGGGGGGGTGGTTTGGTGTTGGGGGGGTGGGGTGGTTGTGTGGTGGGTGGTGGTAGTGGTTGGGGGCGGGGTTTGTGGTGGTGATGGGGGGTGTAGAGGTTTTGGGTGTGGTGGGGGGTATGGGTGTGTGTTTGTTTAGGTTTTTTTATGTAGTGGGATTTGTTGGTTGGATCTTGACGCGTTTTTTTCTTTTCACGACTATGGTGAGGTGTTTTTTTGGTGGGACGTTTGTTATTGGTGGTTTTTTGTTGAGTGGAGGGTGTTGGTTAGGGTACATTAGGGGTTTTTTATAGTTTTTACTTCTAATATTAAAATTATTTTAAATTAATCGTAGTTTTTTTATAACCTAGGTATAATCTTTATTTAACATATATTGTATATCTTAATTATATTTTGTTTTATTTAGTTGTTATTTATATTTAATTATTTATATTGTTTTATATAATGTTATTTAAATAAGAAAGGAGTTCGCATTTAAATAGTTTCCAAACTTTAATTTTTATTTAATAATTCTAAATCGAATTATTAAGTTTCAGAATGCTGTTTTTTTTTAAATTAATAGCAATTAAATTTTTTTAACTCTATACTATGTATTTCCCTAACCATACATTTTATTTAAAGTCTATTTACTTCTTTTTATAACTATAACTTTTAAATAAACAATATATATGTAAAACATTCATTTCACTTATTAATTTATCAAAATATTTTTATTGCTAATTTATTAATTTCTACTAATGAATCTTTAATTACTAACTAACTCGAACCAAATTCTGCAAATACATGCATCATAAATTCTACTCACGCTAGAACATCAAAACCATAATTATTTAAAAATTCCAAACATATACGAAATGAAATGACTAAGTCACTAATTTCTTCCTCCACACACATAAATCATAACTCATAAACCACATACGCACATAAATTCTAATCACATAAAAATTACCAGGTCAATATTTATAGTTAACTTACCTGACTTGATTATAGTTGTCACGCAAAATCTCTAAGTACCCTATACCAACATCAAAAATATAAGGAGTGCAACACATCTTGTAACTATCAACATCTACATCTACGTGTGACATTGAGCATTATAGCGTAACTCTTTTTAGTGATAGCTATACATTGTGAGCACTACAACATAACTCCTTACATTAGGTATAACTAGATAATCCAAGTCTTAGTCCTAATCCTTCGTGCTCAAGCAAGTCATATTCGTTGAGGAGGTAGAAAGAATCGAAGGCAAAATAAGTACAAGTCTTCGTGAAATCCACTTTAATCTCAAATAAGTAATACCAAATCAACCCCATAATCACTTTGTCATTCAAATACCATAACTACTAGCCGTTTTTCGTTTAAGTAAATCTTACAAAGGATCGTTTTAAGTGATATGTATTATGTTTATTGTAGTTGATGGTTTAGGTTTTAAGTGATATGTATTTTGTTTATTGTCATTCAAATACCATAGCAAAATAGTTCACATAGTAATAGTAAAACAATTTATGTGATCAAAATAAATTGGTTCGTAAAGAAATAGCAAGTTGGTTTATAAAATGATAGTAACATGGTTTTTTTTATTAGTTGATAGCAAAATAGTATATAAGATGATAGTGAGATAGTTTATAAGGTGATGGAAAAAAATTATAAGATGATATGAAATTTGTATATAAGATGGTAACAAATTGGTTCATAAAATGGTAGCAATTAGTTTATATATGATAGTAAATTAGTGTATGAAATAATAGTGAAATAGTAAAAAAAATTCATAAGGTGATGGTAAAATAATCTTCATGGTGATAATAAAATGGGTTATTAGGTAATAGCAATATGGTTTATATGATAATAGGAAAATAATTTATGAGGTGGTAGTTTACTAAGTGATGGTAAAATAGTTTGTTACAATAGTAAAAATAGTTTATAAGGCGACAGTAAAATAGTTTATAAGATGATGATCTATTAACCGATAGTAAGATAGCTTATCAATAGTAGTAAGGTAGTTTATTAACGATGGTAAAACAGTTTATAAAGTAATTATAGAATAATTTACAAAATGTTAAATGATACTGAGAATATTTATTAATGATTAGCAAAATAGTTTATTGTATGATAGTGAAATGGTTTATAAAGTAATTGAAAAAATGTTTAAAGGGCTACAATAGTTTAAGGAATAGCTTGCATGATTAAATAGAGGACTAAAGTAGAATCGATAAAATTTTCACGACACCTAAATTTGATTGATAACTTAAATCATCCATGCATACAACGAAAATTTAAAGGAAAGTATGAATGCGAAATCCTATAGGAAATAAAGTCTAAGAAAGAAAATTGCAACTTAGTTTCACTAGGTAAGACGGGTCACAAGATGACGTAGGTGTTTCAACGATATGAGGCGGGTGTTTAAAATCGGAGTTGAATGGTAAGGTAATTAGTGGGATCGTCGGACTGTGACAAGTTTCAATGTTATGTAAAACGGTATTATCTAAAAGATATGAAAAAGTTTTAAAGACCATCGTATCACTCATAATGTCGTAGAAAAGTTCTAGTATTTATATAAATCAAGTGTAAAATGTGTGCAAGGCAAAAGTAAACGCACGTATAATGCAAAGGGTAAAATGTACGTAAGGGAAAGTAAATGCAAGTATAAGTCATGTAAGCAAGTAGTATAAGCAAGTAGTGTGTACGCACATGAAAAGGTTTTATGTGATACAATGTTTATGAAAATGGTTATAGTATAGGTAAAATATGTAACCTGGTTCTCTATAACCTTGGCTCTAGATACCAATCTGTAACACCCCCAAAATATGTAGCAGCAGAAAAGTAATTGGGAGCATTACTTCATAATACAATAGTACAAGATATAAGAGAACGATCTCTAAATGAGTCGTTTAAAAGATAATCTCGTTGTTTTATTGAAATAAATAAGTTAAAACAAGTTGTCCCAAGTTTGCATCAAATTGAAATCATAGTTTAAAAATACAACGAGGTCAAGTAGTGCATGAAAAGTCCATGAAAATGTAGTCTTGAATGCATGAAGACCCAAAGCACTTGAATTACGCCTTAGCAAGTTAGGCGCCTAAGAAATACATGCTTAAACTGTCAACATAAAGTTGGTGAGTTTATAGGTTTAAGTAATTATAAAGGTTGGACCACAAGATTTAAAGTAAGTATTACATGGTATACAATATCCACATAAATAATTAGGATAACACTAAGCTCATGACACCGAGACTACGACAGTATAAGTATGACAATCAATTTCAGGCAATCAAAGTACCATGGGGAGTGTCTAAAGTGAGACACCCATAATCCGACATGGTATACGTTCGTTGGCTTATTTGGCACCAATCCTGGATGAGGATGTCAATCCGAATAGATCTATTTATAACACTTGCGCTTACACAAAGTAATTAACGGTTTATGATAATTCGGGCATAGTGTATTATTGCTACTTAGGCTAATCCGTAATCATTTGCAAGAAAGTAAAGTATTTGCGTCCATAAGTGAAAACAAGCAATGTATCTCACCCTTAGATTTGTAAAGTAATTATAAAACAAGTTAAAGCGTGGTTATAAACTTGCCTCAAGTGAAAGTATTGATTTTAGAGAAATCAACAAGTAAATCGTCACAAATGTTCCAGCAAGCAACCTATTTATTTATAGGTCGATTTAGAATAATGCAATCGAAATAAAATAAAACGATTTATTTTATATCGTTATATTACCACCTAATAGTTTTAGTTTTAGTTTATAAGTTAAAACAGTGTTTACGTTAAGTTTGCCATTTAATATATAAGTTTACACATTTGTAATATTTTCTAATAGCCGAAAATTAATTATAGTCTATTTCGCTCGATTCATCATTTTTATTATTTTCACAACGATAATATATATAGTCTAAGGTGGTGTTTGTTTTTTTAGAAATGTTTCTTAACAACATCTTAATCTGATTCATTCAGACGCGGTCAGATATTTGGGTCATTAAGACTGTTTGTTTTTTTCAAGTTATTTAGAGGCAGTAAGAGGCAAGCAGTGTTAAGAGCGTTTGTTTTTTTTCTGATCATTAAGAGGCAGTAAGAGGCATAAACCTCTTACTGAACTAGATGTGGAGGGGGTGTCTTAACACCTCTTAATGTCTTTTTTTCTTACTTTTTTTTTAATTTTTTTTCAACTTTGTTATGATTTTTTTTTAATTTCTTGAATTTTTTTTTCTTGTTTCACCTTTGTCTTTTGTATTAAAAGTATTAAACAAAATCATTGCATATGTTTTGTTAGATAATTGAGTGTATAAGATGATATGTGTCAACTCATATTTTGTTCAAATTGAAGGGTACAATTTCGGACTCATACATCTCAATTCTAACGCGACTCATTTAGTTAATCATTTTAAAAAGTTCAATTCAAATTTTAAATTGATTATATTATAAAAGTTGTTTTTTTATTTAATGAAGTTTATTTCTTGTGTGAATGCAATCGTTTTATATTTAAATTGTAAAAATTATAGTTTAACACATCTAAACATTTTTACCAAAACAAACAGTTTTATTTCATTGAGATTCAGATTTTTCAACTACTTATTCAGATTCAGATGGAAATCAGATTCAGACTTTTCTACCAAAGATTCAGATTCAGATGTGTGAATCAGATTCAGATTTAGAGCCTCTTAATAAACAAACAACACCTAAGACGCGTATAAATATTATATAAGTACACTACATTATTTTCTTTAGTTTTTATAGATTAAACGGACCCGAAAACGTCCGAAAACACCATTTTAATATCCTAACAGCAAGCTTTTTATAAAAATTGTACGTGCAGGTCCGGTTTTAAAAATGTTATAACTTCTTCGTTTTTGACTTTCATGATAAAAGAAATGACGTATCTTTAGGCGAAAAATCATTCCGGACAACTTTTCTTTTATACACTTTAGCCGGTTCGGACCCGAAAGGGGTTAAAACCACCAAAACAGATTCTGCCAGATTTGAATAAAAACTGTTTTTGCCGAAATAGTTACCAAACTTGTTTGGACCGTATCTCCTTCCTTATAAGTCTGTTTTTCGAGTTCTTTATATCCACGGCTTGGTAATCAAGTGAACTAACATATTTGTAAAGTTTTAACTTGTCAAAATGTTTTTATCACTACTGTTATATTCAGACTGTTTTTGGTGTAATTATACACCTTCAAAAACTATAAATTTAACCTTATTTTCCACAACAAAAACCTTCTAACCTATTCTCTTCATCCACTTTCACAATCAACAAAATCCAAACTAACCTAATCCCATTCAACACTTCCACAATAATAAATAAAACTTCAAGAACATGAAATAAATTGTAAAACTAAATAAGCTAGTTTGTGAACAACTAATTTAACAACATGATTAATAATTTAACAAGTACTTATGACATATCAAAATAAATATTTTTAAGTGTTTCATCATGTATATAATTTATTTTACATCTCTTGTAAGTATGTATATATTTATCTTTTGTTCTTGTTTCCTTGTAAGCCTTTTAAAACAACAACCTAATTGGTGATATAACAACATATACAAGATGTTCATATGAAAATGTATAGAATGAAGATGTGAAAAAAAAGAAATGGAACCTTAGTGAAGATGAATGGTAAAAACAACTAGTTACACACTTAAATTAAACCCCAAATTATGTTTGATAACTGATAAACCTTTAAATCTTCCTTGAAAAATACTTAATAAAATAAAAAAAATTCTTTCTTGTTTTGAAAATTAGCCGTGGGTTTTGAGATTGGTGGAGGAGAGGATATGTGTTTCTTGCTTTGTGAATTATGATGGAGGTTTGCTTGCACTAAATATCAAATTTAGGTAAGGCTTTATGAATTGTTTAATCATAGGAGATAATATAGGAAGTGACTAGTGAATGGGGCATGTTGGAGGGTTTGGCAAGAAAAAGGGTGGAAGACTTGTGTTGCTTGCTAAGGTAGTAATACACACTAGATCTTATGTTTAATGGTAGTCTTGTGGTTAAAGGAAATTATATAATATGTGTTATGTATATAATAGGAAGTGGAAGCATTTATATATAATTAGGGGAGGGATTGATTAAATTTTGAGTATTGTGTATAAGTGTGGGTATTTGGTTAAGTGTAGAAAGGTGGTATAGTTTACATGCATGCATAAAGGCTAAAGAATGCAAAACGTAAGCGTTTTACGTAAAGTATAAAAATAAAATATAAAAAGTTATAAATTATCTTCGTAATAATTATATAACACTTATTTGACGTAAACTTATATTTGTTTAATGCCGGTTTACGTTAATTGTTGATTTTTTGTTTACGCGATTTAACTTAACGGTTATAAATAAAAGTAAACACGTAAAGGTTCAAAGTAAATAGTTTTGAGTTTATTGACATAAAATGACCTGAAAATATGGATTATCACATATGCCTACATGATGCGCGGTGAGTTCGATATTTTTTTGGCAAACTAGGTTTTCAAAACTAGGTTATTCTTTGATCGATTTGACATTTATCTCGCCCAAAACCCAGTGTTATCTTTCCTAGGAACCAGCTTTAAGTCACCAACAACCTGAAGTTAACTCGCTTGTTATAGCTCCTTAACTCGCATGTGAACATAATAATTAACTCGCCTGAGAACACAGGTTTAACTCGCCTGAAAATGCATTTGCAACTCGCCTGAAATGGATTTAACTCGCCTGAAACAGATTCCATTAAGTCGCATATACCATGCATTTAACTCGCCTGACATGACAGCTCTAAGTCGCCTGAAACTTGCATTTTATCTCTCCTGAAAACCAAGTGATAACTCACCCTAAAAAAGGACTTTTAACTCGCCTGCAATCTAGGGTTTTATCTCGCCGGGAAAGTGTGGATAGCTCGCCTAAAATTAACTTTTAACTCGCCTGCAATAGAGTTTTTTATCTCGCATGAAACCTTCTTTTTAAGTCGCCTGATTGTTAACTTGCCTACTAGGGTTTCAAAAGTTTTATCTCGCCTCAAATATTGCTTCTTATCTAGCCTTGAAAAACTCATGAACTCGCCTGTACCTTAACCATACACGAGTAGAAAAGGCAGCAAGAAAATCATTCAAATCTTCTAGATTTTGATGTAGTTAATCCACAAACCATTACACATGTTGTTTATCTTTTAGGATCACGAAAAGTATCGGTTACTTCTATTATATCGTTTGATAGCTCGTAAAGTAATATTTGGAAATTAGATAGGCTAGCTTACGAACAAGCCTATGGCCGGCCCCTATCTTATGTATAAATATCCTCTCCACACATGGAGAGGGTGTTGGTTGGTTGTTTCTTTTCTCATAATCTAAGTGTGTATTCTCTTGTTTACTTTCTCTCACTAGAAGCATCCTCCCAACCTCTTTCTCTCTAGATTTCTTCATTGTTCTTTGGTGTTATTGATTACATAAGTTTTCTATAATTGGTATCAAGAGCCATGGGGTGATATTGTTTGTTCTTGTGTTCGTTGTTTACTCGTTATACTCGTCCGATTTTGTTCGAACCTAACAAAAAGTTTTTACTTTTTGTGGGTTTAAAAACCATAAAGTTCACTAATTTCTTCTTTCTTATTCTTTGTATTATCTACTGGTACAAGTAAAACATTGGAAAATTCATAAAAATCTTCACTTTTATAAGTTTTGGTTCAAAAAAGGGTTTTTGAGTCCAAAATCTTGATTTGAAAATTTTTGTGTTAAAAAGTTTAAAGTTTGTATTTTTAAGGTTTTACTAGGATTAGATAAGTAAGTTGTACAAGAAATTTTGAGTAAAAACATCAAAATGTAATTCTTTTAGTGTTTTGGAAAAGTTAAAGTTCGTTTTTGTAGAAGGCGAATTAGTTTTGTTCTTGAAGGCGAATTAGCACTTGTCTTTGAAGGCGAATTATTATTTATACTTGAAGGCGAATTAATTATGTGCTATTGAAGGCGAATTAGTTCTGTTTGTTGGAGGCGAATTAATCTTCTTTTTGGAGGCAAATTATTCTTCTCTGTTGAAGGCGAATTAATTTTTCTTTTGAAGGAGATTTAATCCACTTACTTGGAAGGCGATTTAATCCTTACTTTGAAGGCAAATTAATCTCCTTTTCAGTGGCAAATTATTCATATTTGCTTTTGTGAATTATACGGTTTATTTTTTGATTTGTAAAATCCCGTGAAACTTAATTTCTGGTTTAATCAAGAATAGTAAAATCCCGTGTATTCTTAAAACCTAAAAGACATCTCACTTTAACACAATTACTTCGTATCACTGTCCGATCCACAAGTAATCTAATAACATCTAATCAAAATAGATTCAATGATTCCAACTGGACAAAAGAATACTCTTGCTGAGTACATTATACTTTTTGGTGCTGACAATCGTCCACCAATGTTGGACAAAGACTTGTATGATTCTTGAAAAAGTATAATGGAACTATACATGCAAAACAGAGAGCACAGAAGAATGATACTTGAATCAGTTAAACACGGTCCATTCATTTGGCTTGTCCATCCACACCACATGCAATCACTTATCCATCAGCACCGTATCCACATGCTTACTCATCAACTGTTCATCAATAGGCTTGTCCATAACCACAATTTGTTCCTCAAATTGAATATACCGTCTCCATAGTTAATCAACGGACACACCTTGCTGAATTTCCTCAAATATACTCCGGTCTAACAGTTCTTGTGTTTAAGCAAGGAGATGACCCTATTGATGTCATTAACAAAATGATGTCATTTCTATAAACTGTCATCACAGCTCGTTTCCCATCTACCAATAATCATCTAAGAAACTTATCCAACCCAAGACAACAAGCAACTATTCATGATGGAAGAGTGACTGTTCAACCACTTTAGGGGAGACAAAATTCTTATGCTGCTGGTACTTCAGGAACAAGAGCTAATACTTCAGGAACAGAAGGTAATTATTCAGGTCAACAAAGGATTGTGAAGTGTTTTAACTACCAAGGGGAAGGTCATATGGCAAGACAGTGTCCAAAGCGAAAGAGGAAAAGGGATGCTACGTGGTTCAGGGAAAAAGTTCTATTAGTTGAAGCTTAAGGAAATGTTAAAGTTCTCACTGAGGAAGAATTGGAAATCTTGGCAGATCCTGGTATTGCAGAAGGTCCAGTTACACAGTTGGTCATTACACATAATGCAGCTTATCAAGTAGATGATTTAGATGCATATAATTCTGACCGTGATGAGATCTCTACAGCCAAAGCAGTTCTTATGGCCAATTTGTCTAGTTACGGATCAGATATTCTCTTCGAGGTACCAATCTCTAACAACACTAATAATGATATGTTAAATCAAAGTGTGCAAGAGATGCCGTATTCTCAACCTTCTCATTTTATGGAATATTCAGAGAATGAGATACATAGTGATAGTAATATCATTCTGTACTCTCAGTATCTGGTTGAATCATAAACTGCAGCTGTTCAGGATACAAATTCTTTTGCACAACCTTGATATTATTTGTGTTTGAACAACTGTCAAATCAAGTAACTAACTGCAATAAGGTCAATAATGACAACTTAATTGCCAATGAAACCTTATCTGCTGAGCTTAAAAGATATAAAGAACGGGTAAAATGGCTAGAAGAAAGACAAAATGTGGATTTAGGTACTCGAGAAAAGCTTATAATAGATGATATAATTCGAGAGAAAAATGCTTAGTTTGCGGATTTTGAAAAAGAAATTAACAATCTTAAACAAACTCTTTCTGAACAATCAAAGGAAAAGGAATTGTTAACAAAAACATTTAATGTTTTCAAAAACGAATCCAAGTAAAAAGAAGCTAAGAATATTGATACATAAATTTCTTTGGAAAATAAAGTTAAAGAACTGGACAACATTGTTTGTAAAATGGGTCAATCCGTGCAAACTGTGCATATGCTCACGAAACCATAAGTTTTCTATGATAACAACCTGAAACAAGCTCTTGGTTTTCAAAATCCTTTCTATCTTAAGAAAGCTCAGCAGATTAGGCCAATGATGTATGACGGTAATGTTATTGCTAAGGAAACCAATGTGATTTTAATTGCTAATTTTGAAGAGACTTTGATGCTTGAAGAAGAGAGTCGATCCAAAATGCTTTTAAAACAAAGTGATCCAATGGTGTTAGAAATGAAAGTTAACACTAAACCAATTGATTATGCTGAGTTAAATCGATTATCTGAAGATTTTGATAAATGTTTTGTTCCACACCGAGAACTGTCTAAAGAATAAGCTTTACACCCTACTATTGACCAATCTGCTTCTTCGCTTGTCAAAATTGAGACTCCTTGGGAACTTCCTAAGGTAAGCCTGGTTAATACAAGCCTTAAAAAGCTTAAATACCATCTTAGCCAATTTGACAATGTGGTGAAAAATCGGATCACACCCAATGCTTTAACATAAGGGGAATGGGGGTTTGAACACACTAAAGCTGTTTTTCAAAATGTGTTAGGAACACGAAAGTGTCGGTCACTTTCATAGATAATAGTCGTTAGCTCGTTATGTAATTTTTGGAAACTTACATAGGTAGTTAGACCAAGGCCCATGGATAAGCCCATCAAGCCAAGGCCCATCCACCCTTTGTAAGTAAATAAACACCTCTTCATGCCTTGAAGAGGTGGTTGATTGGTTGTATTTTTCACATAGTAATGCATTTTCTTTCTCTTACTTTTTCTCACTAAAATACATCCTTACTTCTCACTTTCTCTCTCTAGTTCTTGTTATTAAAGATTACTCATATTCTACAATTGGTATCAAGAGCCATAGAGTGGTGTGTTTAGTTTTTGTGTTTATCTTTTTTTGTTCGTGTGTTTTTTGCAAAAATCGTCCTTTCACTTTATTTTTCTTGTTTTTCAAAGCTATTTGTGTACACTAAAAGATCATTTACCTTAGTAAATTTGATCTTGTATCCGTGGATATAGGTGTACAAGCTTAGAAACAAGAAAAACATTATTTTTATTACTTTTTGTGTTCAAAACAACCTTATAAAGAACAAAATCTTGATTTTAATTTTTTCGGCTTAAAAACCTTAAAATTTTCATCTTTTTTGTTCCTATAGGCTTAGTAACACTAGTTGTACAAAATTTTTTGCAAAACAACCATCAAAAATGTGTCTTTTGTGTTTTAAAAATTTTGAGTCTCGTGTCTGTTGGAGTCGAACAACTGTGTCAAACAACTCGTGTCGAACAACTCGTGTCAAACAACTGAGTCGAACAACTCATGCCGAACAACCCAAACCGAATAACTCAAGTTTTCAAATTATACGGTTTATTTCTTTGACTCGTAAAATCCCGTAAAACATTAACTTGTTTTTTCCTCGTTTTG
>BQNB010104505.1:0-23802 GCA_026074375.1 Tanacetum coccineum | reverse complement strand
AGGTTCCCATTGTTTCTTTTCTTTTTGTTTAACAGATTTAGCCTTTTTATGTTTTTTCATATCATTAAGATATTTAACAAAACAAGCATCATGATTTGTAGAAAATAAACATTCATTACAAGATAAGAAAACATTTGCAGAATTCTTTGATAAAGCAACATTCTTAACATTTGCCTTACAATTTAATACATGATTATTCTTATTGGCACTAGACTTAAACTTCCTAGGTTGGGCTTCTACTTTATTCTTCTTTCTTCTACTTGATGTTCATTGGATCCTATCATTCTTTTTATTGCTCCTAGAGGCATCTATGTAAGGCTTATTGTTCTTTCTATGGCATGTATCAGGAGCCCACTTTTCATTCCCGCTTTTAGTAAAAGGGCATGTGGCACTAACATACACTAACAGTTCTTGAATTCGCTCAGCAAACATAGAGGCATCACCTATATGTTCATCTCAAGGTTTTAATGCTCTAGCTTCTTCTAATAATTCATGTAGTGTTGCTACGTGCTCCTTTGTTACATTCAGATAATCTCAATGCACAACCCTATTGTTCTTAAAGTACATGTTGATTGGTTCAGACTCAATCTTTAGCAAACCTGGGGCAAGAACTTTTGTTCATTTTTCAATTATCTTTTTGGTAGTCAAGTGCGAATTGACTAATTTTGATAAATCATTTTTCTCAACAACTTTAGCAATAACCTTTGATTTAGGAAGCGGAGTTATTTAATAAAGTTTAGTTCCTGAAGTTGGAGGTTTAGAAAGCTTAGAATTCACACTTGTACCATTTTGATTCAATTGAGATTCAGAAAACTTTGCTTTTAACTGTGCTATTAACTTGTTGTTTTTAGAAATCTGATCACTTAGCTTTTGTTGCAAAGAGTCAGTTTGAAGTTTGGTTTTTTCCCTTGTCTGCTTGATTGAATCATATAGCTTCTTATATTCTAACTTAATGTGTTCTCGTTCCTTGACTAAAGAAGAGACGTGAAAAGCTAGAGACACGTTCTCATCCTCTATTTTCTGAATCCTAGAATCAAAATTTGGTGATTCACATTGAGTCACTGGACTCTTTCCATGCAATTGAGCTAACCGATGTTTCAACTCATTGATTACAAGTGTTTTGTCTTTTAGATCATTTATCTCAAAAGATTGGTTATTGATTGCTTGAACCAAATTATTATTATTGTTTGTTCGAGAATCATTAATCATTTTTTCTTTGTGATTTTGAAAAGCAATGTCAAGATAAATGTTGTATTCCACAAGTTTTGCAAAACGTTTTCTCAGTTCACACAATGACTTGTTTGATTCTTAAAGATCTAAAAGCACAATGTCAATACTTTTACACTTTCCACAATTATCAACTTCATTTTTAACGAACACAAGTAAGTGCACATAATATCACAAGATATATTTTCCTCTAAGAGTCGGTCGTTGTTGATTAAAAGTTGTTTTTTTTCAATTTCAAAACATTTCTTTACCACAGAACATTGCTCAACCTCGTCTTGCATTTGTTCAAAAATGGCTTTCATTTCTTTAACCTAAGCAATAACTCCCTTTTCAAAATTTAAAAGTTTCTTTTAGGTTTTGAGAAAATGGTATGACATCTTTCTTAAAAGCCCCTTTTTATATCCGATTCCTCCCAGCTTCCAATCTGATGAGGAGGTAACGTACTTCTCCTCTTCATGCATTCTTCAAACTTACTGAGAAGATCTCGTGCATTGTTTAGATTTTTGAGAACTTGACTGGTGGATGGGAGTTTTTTAGGAAAAACGTTAGTGGGTTTTGAAACGCTTTCAGGAGGACTTGGTGTTGAAGACCAATATAGTTGTTCTGCTGATAATTGTTTTTGTAGAACAAAATACTCATAGAGTTTATTTAATTTTGAGTAATCAATCAATTTAGCATTAAACTCAGTTTGTTTTTCAATCATTTTAAACCGACTCTCTTCAGCAAGTATCAAAGTTTCATCAGAATCATACACAGATATAGGATTATGTTTATCAATTAAGACATGTCCATTATATAATGCAGGTTGTTTCCGTCGATCTTGAGAAAGATACAAAGGATTTTAATAACCAAGAGTTGTCTTATGTGTTACATCATAAAAGTTTTAAGGTTTGGTTAGCATTTGCATTGTTTGAGCAGATTGACCAACTTTAAAAACAATGTTTTCAAGTTCCTTTTTTTCTTTTTCCAAATCCACAATTTCGCTGATGTTCTTTTCATATTTTTCAAACGACTCTTTTTTGTATGTGTCAAACTTATTTTTTAGAAAATTGACCTAGTTTGTTAAGCTCTCCATTTGTTTTCATTGAGAAAAACTTGATTTTCATAATCAAAGACTTTTCTATTGCGATCACAAATGACAGTTCTTAATTCATGATCTAAAAATGCTTCTTTTTCAGAACAACCATGTTTATATGAATATTCTAAAATTTTGACTCTGTCTTTGTATCGTTCAAGCTCGCTGGTTAATAATTCATTCACACTTTGTGTCTCTTGATTTACCATGTTACATTTTTATACTTGAGATTTCATTTGTTCTATTACAAACAACATCATATCATTCTTTTGTACAGGAGAAGAAACATAGTTATCAGCATCATTTCCGATAGTAAGCATATAATCAGTGTAAGATATAACATTGTTGTTACTCGTAAGCTCATCATATGACTCATTATTGGATACAATGTTTTCAATATATCCCAGTGCTTGTATATTAGAATTAAGCATATCAGAATCATGATAAGTGTCGTAATGAGGTACCTCAGAGAGTAAGTCAGAATCATATGGGGTTCAACTGTGTCATCATTGATAGAACCAATAGGAGATAAATTTGCCATGAAGATTTGATTTGTCTCGCGACTACTAGTTTTAAATTTATAGCACGAATTACCGAATAAAGCTAAGAACACACAGGAAAGTATGACCCTTTCGTATGTAATTAGTTTATTGTGGTAAGCTGAGGTCGTTCACTAGGACTTGGGTGTTTTCAATTGTGAAGAATCTACGTAATAAGTAACACGAAAATGGTATAATGGTTGTCACGTCCCACAATACCATATAAGTAACAACTAACACGGAAATGATGATTATGCGAATTCAATGAGTAAAAGACAACACTTGTGTTAATAATACATGGATTGTTCATATAAAGATGGTTTCAACAAATCTATTACAAGTTAAGAATATGATGGTGACAAATTCCAATCTTTGATTTTAAAGTATATAACCCACGCGTATGATTAAAAGACAACAAAATTAAGCATTAAGCCAAATCAACTAATTCACGATTATGTTTATTTAATAAGTTTGATTCGCAGTTCGTTTCACAAACTTGTTAACAATGACACCCGAGTTTCTTTTCAAATCAAGTTACTAAAGAAATGGTCAATATAATAGATAATCATTCATAGACAAAATGATTATAACAAGTTGTTTGATAAAAACCCTTTCAACCTATGAAATCACCAACAACTAACCAAACATGATAAGCAATTGTTACAAAACTTAAGCACAAATGGATCTCAAACATAACATGAAACTGATCAAAACCATAATCAAACATAAACAATCCTTATATGATAAACATCATCCAAACAAGTGTAATAAGAAATACTCCATGATTATTTCAACAAAAACCAAAGTATCAACAATCATAGCAATCTTTAACATTTTGAAAAGTAAATGAATAATACAAAAGTAGCAATTACAATTGATGATAGAGGATTTAGAGCAACCCTTAAGCCTCTAATCGACTATACGCTTCGTACCAAGCCGGAAAATGATCCGTAACACCTTCTTTGATGTTCTTGAGCACTACTTCTGGAAATAGCAAAGGTTATGAGGTCTTTTGAGAGAGAAATGATGGTGGAAATTCGTCCTTAGGGTGTAAGGAGAATATTTGGTGGTGATTAGAAGAGAGAATGAAGATTTGATGAAGACAACTAAGGCATAAGGTCTCCTATTTATACTTGAAATGCCCTTGGCCACCAAGCATAAAACATGGGCATAAAGGGTCATAAAATGCCAGGAAATAGATTCTAGAATGATCTTGATCGTTCCCAAGTGATTAGGGATCATAAACATGCATTAAAAGTTTAATTGGAGAGATCAGCGAAAAGGAGCTGGGCGGCTTGTTTCTCAGCCTTGTGGCTCGTCACCAGCCGGCTGGCTAAATCTCTAGCCAGCCGGCTGGCCAAACCACTCAAAAACTATTTTTCTTCATTTTGCATTTAAGCTTTCCGTTTGAGTTGTGCTTGGTCGTGGGTCATTATACTTCAATATAAATTCATTTTAGCTCTATCTTGGGACTTGAAAGCTTGTATGGTTGACTCTTTTGCTCTGGAAAAGCTTTCTGATCTTGATCTTTATGAGGGATTCTTCGTGCATGCACAAATCTTTGTTTTTACTTCTTTTTCATTCTTTTCTTCACTTTCTTAATCTTGGCTAGCTACAAACATATAAATCCAACTTTGTGCAATATTAGCAGCAAAAGCACATTAAATTAACCAAACAACATGTACAAAAACCATGATAACGCTACTAAAAACATACTCAATTGAGCGTTATTAAATTCTCCCACACTTAAATTTTGCTTGCCCTCAAGCAAATCTAACAAAAGAAATAAAAATGAAAATACCTAAATGAAAAAAAAATAAGAATTTTTTATTTTTTATATATTTTTTTTAAAAGATCAAAAATATTTTTGGTTTTTTATAAATAAGGGCAAAAGGCGCAACCCCCCCTCCCCACATACACTCAAGGGTGTGCTTGTCCTCAAGAAAATTAAAGAATTAAAGAAAAAATAAAATCCACATGGTACGCAAAAAATGATTAGAAAAATGTGATGCAATTCTACCAAGTACAAGTACAAGTACGAGATAAGATCCATCGTTTTAAGCTTTTGATGAAAAACTGAGATGTTTGACAATACCCAAAGGTTTTCTTGCTTGATAAACATTTCTAAGCACCTCACAAAAAAGGAATGAAGTATAATTCACTCAACACTCATTTATTTATGTGATGGAGTATATAAGAGAAATCATACTCATATCTCAGTCATGACTAAATTTATTACCATATGCTTGTACAAGAAATAAAACAAAACCGATGGGGGCATAAGCACCAAGTGTACACATCTAAATAGGACTTTTATTGGGTTATAACGTTAGGCTTCCGGTTTGTAAGGGGTATGAATAACGCATGGGGTTCTTTATGAGAGGGTGTATCACGAACATTTTAAGTCAAAAGTCTAATTCTCAATGTTGCTAGTTACCGAACAAACCTTAATCTCGTAAATGATTATAGTTGCCAATTTATCCCTCCTTCCCATATTGATCACCATATAAGTATATCACGTCTTAGCACATTGGCTAATCTATATCTCAAATACTTCGTCTTTATTCATCTTCATAAATATATATAGCACATTGGCTATAATTGTCATCACTTTTTTATACTTTTTTTGATGATTTATTCATATATTTTTTTTTCTTTTTTCATTTCTTTTTCATCCTCTTTTTTTCACTTTTTTTCTTCATACATCACATCTCCCCCACACTTCGCATAAACATACACCACAAAGATACAAATAAGAAGTTGCAGTCTCCATCTTTGTCGGAATGGCTCACACAAATGGCGAAGTGTGGCATAACTACTAATCATCAAAAACTATCCAACATACCAAGCAACTAGCAACCCACCGTTTTTTAGTGGATGTAACAAAACGAAAAGATTGGCTCGAAGGGTGTTCTAAGGGTATCTAACACTAAAAGTGAGTGCTAACAAATAGGTCCATATAGGTAGTTAACTAACCGGTGTGGCTAGCTAATATCATTTAGATGTAAACAGAAGGCCATTTGGTTTTATTCCTAAGGTTGCCTCTTTATCACGCATATACACTTATATCACACGCATGTGATCTCACTGCGGTCAGGTAATGATTATAAGCCCAAGTTCTAGAATAAATAAAATCACCGACATACTCATAGCAGAAAGATTCAAGCATAAAAGATGTATGCATATATGAAGTAGGCTTAAATCCTCATAATTTAGTAGAAAGGGCTATAAATGCGCTAGCAAATGTTATCGATCCTAGAATGGATTGCAATATTAACCGGGACACATCTCAATTTTTCCAAAGATTACAGTATTTCACCAGTGGATTGATCTAGTTATTCTAATATATTATCCTATAAGCGTGAAAACAACTAGATCACAAGGGCAAGTATACAAAAAAAAATTAATTGGCCCAAAAATATGAAAATTTAAAAATCAGTCTCGTTTTCCTATTTAACCCCCCCCCCCCCACACTTAAGTTTAGCATTATCGTCAATGTGAAAAATAAAATTAAAAGTATGTAAAAATGGGGAAAATAAATAATAGTTTAAGAGAAACGAAACTCCCCGGGCAAAGTAATCGCGATTGAACTCCATATGATAAATGCTAAGCAAAAGCTAGCATAAGATTACGAGATCAATTGATTTTTCCTCCAAAAATCCTCCTCCATTACCTACTGCAATTTATTCAAACAAAAACAAAACAAAACACAACGCACTGCAAACAATAATATATAATAAACATAAGAGCATGTAACACCCCTACACTTACGATTTTTTCAAGTTTGAAAAACAACTTTTGTAAAGGATGTACATATTTATTCAAAACAAACAAACAATTAAACGCATGAGTTGCCTCTTGAGAAGCGCTTAATTTATTTTTGAGTCATTAGCTAGGCTCTTCCTCAAGATTTAGGATTCTTTGATGATACAGTTTAAGTGGGGAATTTCAGTGGGGTGTCATTGATAGTGATAATCATTTTCATTGTGAGGAACCACTTTGTCATTTAGCTTCCATTCTTTGTTGGGTTCCTTGGGTATACGCACGTCGTCCTTCTTGATCTCCTTCTTTGTTAAAACTCCATTTTCAATACCACCAATAGATTTGAACTCTTTGTCACCAACATGATTCGGCAATACACCATTTGCAAACTTCTTCGCATATGGGGTATGCTCGGTGCTATCCTTAGGAAAAGGTGATATGGTTGGGGAGTTAGAATTGATAAGGTCCGGGTTTGAAATGGTTGGAATAGGATGAGTCTCATCCTCCTCTATAAATGCAACATCACCCTTATCATTCTCGTTTCGGATCGAGGGTAGTTTGTAGAAAATTTCATGTCTCAGTTTGGTATTTTTGGTATGAGGAAGGGATTTGGCATGTTGGGTTTTCTCGAGATACTTAAATTGCCTCTCTAAGTTCTCGATAATCACTTGGTGGTTCCTTAATCCTTGATTCATTTTACGTTCCAATTCGACCACCTGATCTTTCATACTCTCATTCACCTCCATTTTCCTAGTCATCCATTTTTTCATCATCTCCTATGTTGAGGTTTTGGGTAATTCGAAATATTGTGATGGATGTGGCATTCTATTCGGTGGTCGGGGTTGAGGATAGTGACAGTTTTGGTTTTGCTTTGGATAAGAGTACGAATTTATGGGTTTTCGGTCGTGATATCCTTCGTGATATCCTTGGACATAATTCGCTTCCATGGGATCACACATCGGCGTGTCGTCTCTTATGTAGATCTATGAAGCGTGGTTGTCGCTATGACCGTCTTGCATCTCCTTGAGCTCTTTCCTTATTTTCAGGAATTCAAAATCGATTTTTCTAGCGAGAGCTTCGAATTTGTCCATAAAAATGGCGTGATTGGAATTGATGTCGCTTGCACCGGCGAAAACAATGGTTTTTGTTCTTGGGTTTTGAGAATCATCCAAGAAATCAAACTTGAGAAGGACCTTGTCCTCGAGGATTTTGAAAGCTTCGTTGAGAGTTTTGTAGAGGAAGATTCCTCCAGTGTCAAGAATTCCGTGTGTTGGATCTTCTAAACCATGATATAATATTTGAATTATCGTTCCTTTGGTTAGACTGTGTCCGTAACAAGTTCCAAGCATTTCTTTTAAACGGAGCTAAGCTTCAACGAGAGTTTCATTACCGAGTTGGTGAAAGTAATGAATGTTGTTTAGGAGACGTCTAAACTTTACGGGAGAAAAGTATCGGCTAATAAAAGCTTCTCTTAATTCATTCCACGAAGTAATAGTTCTTTCATTAAGTTCGTTCAACCAAATCTTAGCTTCTCTAGATAACGAGAAAGGGAAAGTCCTCAACATAACCGCTTCCTCTTGATTTTACCATATTGGAAAAGGTTGCTAATCTTAAGAAAATCGGAAATGTGTCGGTGAGGATCAGACCGGATTCGCCCATCAAATTGATTCTCCTGAATTATTTGCATGTGGGTACCCTTGATATGGAAATTGTTGGTAATAGGGAGTTGGATTATAGCGGAACTAGGTGTTGGAGCAACGGTCCTTGTCCTTGACCACATAGGTTGGTCATCAAGATCAATGATGGCTACGGGTGGGGAATCAGGTGGAGTTCCGAATTTCTCCATCAATATTTTGATTTTGGATTTGACAGCGAAAACTTCCTCGATGAACGGTTGTTTGACATGAGGTTCAAGTGATTCGATTTCGAGGGGTATGTTTGGTATCTTTTCGGGGTTAGTCATCTTTTTGATTTTACGTTTAAGTTCGCGGAACGGAACGAGTTGTTTACCCCAAGAACCCCGGAGCGATTTGCAAAACGTCATAGAAAATAAAATAAAAACTAAATGAAAGTAAAAATCTTTTTGTATATATATTTTTAAAGATGACGTTAAGAAAATTAAACTCAACGACTATAAAAAATGTCACTAATATTATTATTACTATTTAATATTACTACGAGAAGGTTTAGAAAAATAAACTAATTACGACAAAACTCTTCTAATAGACTCTTTTTTTGACAAGTTTTAAACAAATGAGTAAATGAAGACGACTTAATTAAAATACTCTTTTTTTTAAAGACACAAATGAAAAAGAAAAACAATTAAAAAGAAAAACACAAACGAATATTGTACCAAATCTATCAAACCGAGTTGTTTTTCTAGACTTCGGGTTCTAACCACGGGATTCGGGATTAAACCAGAGCAGATAGGAATATGAAAGTGGCACAAGGGGAACCAACCGGGAGATTGGGTGGTGTTTGGTTCGGGTTTTAGGGAATTAGACAAAAAGTGGGTAATTGGTTCTTCCCTCGAAGAACGGTTGTTCATATAAGTAAAAAACATAATTAGGAACGGTTTTGGGTAAGGCTCGAACTGAGGCAACGAAGTGGAATAGGTTTTATAAAAAAATGATTTTTTGATCAGAAAGCCCCAACCGGCCGGCAGAGCAATCAAGTCGGGCGGCTGGTTTCAGTTTTGGGTTGACGAGGAAAGCAGCCAGGCGGCTAGCTCAACCTGGTGGTTTTTGGGTGATTTTATCGCAAGCTAAATTAAGCACAAATTATATAAAACGAAATACAGAGATTCAAAACACATAAAACCACAAACAAATCCCCGGAAACGGCGTGGTATGTGCTTAAATACACATACTTTTTACCTAATAAAACAAGCTAAAAAGACCAATAATGACAAATAAATACAGAAAAATGCATTGTATCCATTTGTATTGTGAATTATGTCTTGCAGGAAATGGATATTGTACAAAAGGTAAAAAATGAAGCAAAACGGACAAAACCGAGCACGAGAATGGAAAGAGTACAAGAAATCAAAGCCGAAGAATTTATCTTAAGTCCTAACCAAATCCAATCCCGTTAATCCTTTAGCCCTAAAATTCCCTAAAAACTGTTACAAAGTTAGTCCTTGGGGACTAACACCATCAGTCCTTACCAATTACACCATTAGTCCTTAACATAACTTTTGTTAAAATCCATTTAACCATTTTGAGCCCTAATAATAAACCATAATACCATTCTTGGCCCAAGTATATTAACCCAAGCCCAAGTCTTATAAACACATTCAGGGTCAAACGTATAACATGGGTCAAAGTAAGGAATTAATGTACATCTTCCTGGGTTTCCTTCTCTTTTACACTTACAACAACACCAGGGTAAACCTTATTTACCATACTCGCTCCCCGCCCTTCTAGAAGCTCAATGACACATGCCATGACATTTTTTGACAGGTCATGCTGGCAATCCTCAGTGTTTCTATTGGTGGATGGGATGTGGCACTCAAATCAAGGGTTCACAATGATTGCGTGGGGATTGGTCATGATTGGATGGACGTGATTGAAGCTCAGGATGTTCCTAGGGTCCTGGATCCTTCCTCTGAAGGCTATATAAGGAGGAGACCTCACACACACAAAGGTGTCTAATTTTTTCTAGCTTATTGTCTAGCTTTAGCTTATTGTAATGTTTAGCTTAATGTTTTAATATAATTTACTTTTCAACTACTTGTACTCACTTTAAAAGATTAATAAAATTCAGTTTTCATTTAAATTGTGTTCTTAAATTTTGTTTTTACTTTTATGAAATTATGGATTGAATGTGTTTAATTAATAATTAATAAGCCTCATTAAGCTCCTTAAGCTAGCTTGTACTTAGTTAAGCCTTTAAGCTTAACTGAGTTAGTATTTCACCTAAATTCACACTCAAAATTTACCTCAGCTTATTGGATGAAAAGCCAGACCTGGAAGGGCTTTTATGACCTTACCAGCTTATCTATGATAAGCTGGAGCTTTTTTACTTAAGCTCAATTGATCATTTAAGTCCATGTTTAGCTAGGACAAAGGTACTCTTTCATTTACCATTTTCAGCTTAATTTTCAGTTTTAGCTTATTGTAGTGCTTATTTGTTGCTTAATCCTGCTTAATATAGTTTATCATTGCTTATTATTGTTTGCTTTGTAATTAGATCTCATTTGACTAAGCTTTTCATTAAAACTGCCTTAAATGCTATATTATAGCTTATTGTTCCAGCTTATTGTTTACCGCTTATTTGTGGTAGAGTATTGCTAAATTGTTCTTAAAATACTTGAAGCTTCATCTGTTTTCATCAATATTAGTTTTTTGGGTTATGTTTTGGCTTTTAAGTTGGAATCTAAGATTTAAAGGGGTGTTTGGGATAATAGTTTTAACTTAGATATTAAAACTGCTAAGTCGTCTTTTGGCTAATAAGCCAATTAGTTTTAGTTTAAAATCAGTCTAGTTAGTAGTTTTAATCAGTTTTATCATGTTTTTAGCTAAGTTTTAAGGTTTTGAGCTTATTTGCAAAATTTCATAGTCAAAAAGTCAATTAATTAGCCTATTGGTAAATTTTTCTAAAAACTACTCTTAAGTAGTTATTTTTGGTGTTTAAAACTAGTCTAGTATAATCCTTTTCATGTCATTGAGTCAAGTTACGAGTCCTAGTTTTTAGATTTCAGTTTTTGTCAAAGGAAAAAAATCAAAAAGCCAAAAATATTTAAGTCTAAACTGTCGTTTTTGACGGATTAATTTCTAGCTTATTTTTAGTTCAATATTCTTAATATTAGTTTTTATGTGTTCATTAGTGGTTAAACTTTATCTGTTTTAGGTTTTTAAGTTCTGGCTGAAGCTTATTGAAGCTTATTTTTGTGTCAAAGAAGTGCTAAAAGCTGTCAAAATTTCCTTTAAATCTAAAAGTAGTGCATCTGTTTGAGGTCTTAATGAGCTTATCAACTTATTTTGTGTGCTAAAATTTGGTCACTTAAGCTGATTAGGTCTAGCTTTATGCTTGTTTTTAGCTTATTGGGATTCTCATGAGCTTATTGAGTTTTCTATAAGCTTAGCAGTCTTAACTGTTAAGCCTAGTAGTACTAACTCAAGGCTAGTACTGCTATGCTTCTTAAGCTTATTTCAAGCTTAAAATTTTGCTTATTTCCTGTTCTGGTGCTTATTAGGGGGTCTAGTTTATTTGTTTTTAGCTTAAAGTCATTTACTAGTGCTTATTAGGTCTCTAACCTTAGCTTAAATCTGTCCTTAATCCTTAAGAGTCTGTTTAAGTATTTTTTTAGCTTTTCTTGCTTATTTGGTTTGCTTATCTCCTGTCATTAAGTGCTTTTTAGGCTAGGTTTAAGGTGTTTGTAGCTTACTTGGCTTAGGGTTGAGCTTATTCAAGCTTATAAGCTATTTTAGTTTAAATGTTAAAGCTTAAAAGCTTTTATGTCATACTTGTCACTTTAAACTGCTAATTTCTAGCTTATTATTAAGTTCTGTCAAAAGTTGTTTTTGAAAAATTGCTTAATTTAGTCTTAACTTGAGCTTTTTCAAAAAGAAAATTAAAAAAAATAATTTTCAAAAAGGGAAGCCACAGGTCTCGAATCTGTGACCTCCCCTTTTAACATACCAACACCTTAACACACACCATCCATACCATCTGCCCTTGGGTCATTTTCAGTTACTACTTTGCTTCATTTATTTGTTATATGCATTTTCGGTTTGTAGCTTATATAGCTTATTTGCTTAATAACTGCTTATCTGTTTCAGCTTATTTTCCCGTTTTATTTTTTTTAAGTTCTAGATAGTCTAAAGTACTTTTCCCAATTTTTCCAGAATTTTAATAATTAGTTTTCTATTTTTAATAATTAATTTAGATTAAATCTGTTTTTAATTCATAATTAATAAAATAAAAATCAAAAAAATATAATTATTTTTTCTAAAATTATTTTTAGTCATTTAGAATTTATAAAAAATGAAAAAACATTGTTATGGCTAAATTTTGATTTATTTGCTTAAATGTCGCGTTTTTATTTTTTCGTTATCGTTTTATGCTTAATTTCTTTAATGCTTTAATTGTTTACTTGTTTTTACTTGCTTTTACATGTTATTTGTATTTTCATTAGTAGTTATAGAAACCAAAATCAAAATTTCTTAATCAATTCAAATCACGTGATCACGAACTTAACCGATTTTCAATTCGCACTTCGTCAGGATACGACTCGGGAAGGTTTTGGATTTTACTTTGGATAAAAGTAATCTTTTCAAATCCTTACAGAATACTTATTATTATACTATTATTTATAATTGGTATTTTAGTTATATATATATATATATATATTATATGCTACTATATTAAGAATCATACATCATAGCATTAGGTTGTTTAGGTATGCTATTTATTTCCTTTTTATTGAGGCATTTGTCAATTTTGTATTTAGATTATGCAAGGTATGTTAAGTGAATGTGCTAACGTTGGTGTGTGGACGTGGAGAGAAATCGATACGAATATTCTATATCAAGCATATATAGTAATACTTTGACAGCAAGATTGTGGTATTGGATTCTTTGTACACGATTCTTTGTGCCACATTCACTTAACATACCTTGCATAATCTAAATACAAATGGACTATGTTTCAAGTACGGTTCTATATGACAGCATGAATATCCCAACATATCACATAGTACTACTAGTATTAAAGTTATTATTGTTGATCGAGTACTTGGTTAAATATCAAACTCAAAAGCATGAACAGCCATATCTTGGAAAACTTGGGCAATGATTGATATTTTCACATATTTAATTACTTATACTACTTGGATAGGACTCTTCTCGATTAAATCCCTTTCTGACATATTTCTAATCAATTGAAATGTTGACTTTTCATTTTGCGATGTTTGATGTTCAGCTTATATAGAACAGCTTAATTGATGCGAAACAATTATGTTTAACACAAATCAAAGTGATTTTTCATATTTTTTTCTACTGTATCCGTTAACATGCACTTTTGTTTTGTTGTCTTGCTAAGTTACAGTATTATGCAGAACTTTAATGCAAGAAATTAAGCTAATTCTCTCTCACATGGCGATTTCCCGCCAAATCTGTTTCAACTGAATTTACAATTTCCTAACCGTTTTCCGCCATTAAAACACCATTCGAATCTCTGTAAGGAATTGCGATCTAATTGACGAGTTTATTTGGTATTTAAGGGGTACTGTTTCATTGTTTTTGGCGCCAAAATTAAGGTTTGAAAATTCACGCTTTACGAGTGAGTTTTTAAGCTTTGTTTCATTAATCTCTATTGTATTATTGTATGATTACTCGTTTTGAGTGATTAATTAGATTTTTGTTACAGTTCTAGTGTTTCCCTAATTTGAAACCTTAATCATGAGATCCAAAAGGATTGTAAAACCGACTAAGATTTTCGATAATTCTGTAAATAATACTAGTAAGAATAAGAGTAAACAGAAAAATGCCTCAAAAAAGAAGGATATGTTTAGTAATGATAGGAATGATATGGTTGATTTAGATGGGGAAAGTGATTTAGAGAATTGTAATGAGATTGTGGGAAATGGTGATAAAATTAGGGAAAGTGTTGAACCAGAAGGATGTACTTAAGTGGATCAAGCTGAAGAGAAGAATGTGAATACAGGGGTAGAGGATGTGAGAGTTGAGGAGTGTTTGGATGATTCATGTAGTAAGTCTGAATGTAACAGTAATAGGATGAAGAAGGATAATCAGGAGTCTGATGATGGTAGAAATAAGAAGGAGGATAATAAAAGTCAGAGGACATATGCTAACATGGTTACAAAAGATATGAAGGTTGTAAACAACAAGCTTGATTTTGTCCATACTGTGATCAATGAAGAAGGAAGTGAATTTGTAATCTTTGATGAAACTTTGGTTGAGAAAGGGAGTGCTCAATGGAAGCTAACTGTATGTGGGCACTTTGTAGGATATAAGATGATTGTTCATGAACTGAGGTATAATATTAGGAGGATGTGGAGTAAATGGGGTATTGATGATATAGATATGAAGGCTGATGGAACATGCATGTTTAAATTCAGGAATGAGGAAGGGATAACAAAGTCCTAGAACTTGGACCATGGTTGATGAATAACAAACCATTGTTTGTTCAGAAATGGGATCCTACAATTGGAATGAACAAAGTTGAACAGACTAAAGTGCCTTTATGGGTAACTATTGTAAATGTCCCATTGGAAGCTTAGAGTTCTGAAGGAATTAGTGCCTTGGCTAGCAGTCTAGGGAGACCTTTGATCATGGATAATATGACTGCAAGAAGGTGTCAATTTGGGGAAGGAAGATTGGATTATGCTAGAATGTTAGTTTAATTTGATGTAATGAAGGGATGCAAAGATAAGATAGAAATACAGTATATAGATAAGAATAATAATGTAAAAGGGTCAAAACAGGTAAGTGTGGAATATGCTTGGAAGCCTGAAAGTTGTACTCATTGTAAGGTGTTTGTACATTGTTTTGAGGATTGTACTAAAAGGGAGAAAGTGCTGAGGAAATAGAAAGGGATGATGTTAGGATTTATGTTTTCCTAACTTAGTACCGACAGTACAAATAGTTAGTACTGATAGTTATAGTTAGTACTGACAGTACTAAATATTAAGTACTGATCAGTTAGTTAGTACCGTTAGTAGAAAATAGTTAGTACCGTTTAAGAGATATGTATGAGATATTTTAGGAAAAGATATGTACGCGTTTTGTAAGCCTGTTAGGGTTTATCCTTGTTCTATAAAAGGATTCCTATTGGCATAGTTAGAAAGACGACCTCAAGATATCTCATAACAAAATCATATCTCAATAGTTAGTAATCTGTAATCATTCAAAGCAGATTAATAGAAGTTATTTAGTTCTTCATTGTTTTTCTTAGTACTTGTGTTAAGATTCCGCATTAACACATAGTATTCATAATCAGTGTTTCTACATAGTCAACTGTGTTTATACATCTTGGTTATCATCCTTAATAGGCTACAGAGATCTATTCAACAAGGGACTCACAGATGAGATAAAGGAAGAAGAAAAGAAGAAACAGAATATGGAGGAATCAAGAAGAAGACCTTATTTTGGGAATAGAATGGGAAATAGAAAATTTGTAGATAGGAGACAAAATAAGGATGGTAGATCTTACAATATAGGGGGTAGGAGGAATGAAGCTAAAAATAGTAAGGGAGATGTTTGGAAGAAAAAAGAAGGAAAAGAGGAGGGAAATAATAGACAGGAGAATAAGGATCAAGTAAATGGAAAGAAAAGTCAGAATGAAGATGTGGTTAAAACTAGTAATAAGTATGATGCTCTGAATGGTTTAGAGGATGATAATGAGGAATTGGAAATTTTGAAAGGAAGGATGATTGTAGATACTTTTTTGGTTAAGGAAATGTAACCTTACAAATTGAAGAACATTCTGTTAGAGGGTCTAAAAATACTAGAGATATGCATGAATTTATGAAATGTGTCAATGATACTGAAGTAGAAGATGTAAATCAATCAGTTACATGGATCAAATCCCCTTCAAAGCCTAAAACTAGTATTTGAAAAAGCTTGATAGAGTTATGATTAACTCAGACTTTTTAGGAAGCTTTGGTGGATGCAATGCAAGATTTCATCCTTTCTTTATATCAGATCATAGCCTTGTAGTGATGCATATTCCTAATTCAGTGGAAAGGATCAAAAAAGCCTTTAGATTCTCTAATTTCACTGCAGACAAAGAATAGTTTATAGAGGTAGTTAAAAAGGAGCGGAAATGTGATTGTGATGGATATAATATGTATAAGTTGGTAAAAAAGATGAAGAATTTGAAAAGTCCCTTGAAAAAGCTAGCCTGGAAGAATGGGAACTTATTTCAGCATGTAAAGAAACTAGAAGATGATTTGAAGAAAGCTCAAATAGAGGTGGAAGCTAATCCACATAATGTAAAGATTAAGGAAGATATGGCTAGTATACTGCAAAACTACAATGAAGCAGTTAATGATGAAGAAAAACTTGTTGCTCAAAAAACTAAAGTAAAATGGCTCAGTGAAGGTGATAAAAATACTAGATATTTTCACAATGTTGTCAAAAGCAGAATGAACATGAATAGAATTATGAGGATCTCTGATGAGCAAGGAAATTGGTTTGAAGGAGACAAGATTCCAGATCAATTTGTAAAACACTTTGAGAAGTTTTTAAGTAATGAGGGGGAGAATGACCAAATTGATGTAGAGGGTCTTTTTAGCAAGAAACTTTCTGCAAAAGAAGCTGACTTTATGGTGAGAGAAGTGACTGATAAAGAGGTTCAAGAGGCAATGTTTGGGATAGGGGATGACAAAGCTCCAGGTCCTGATGGTTTCACAGCCAAGTTTTTCAAGAAAAGTTAGGATATAGTTGGAAAGGATGTATGTGAGGTAGTTAAAGACTTTTTTAAAACCAATAAGTTGCTAGGAGAAGTGAATGCAACCTTGATTACACTAATCCCTAAAGTTCAACACCCTGATAAAGTCTCAGAATATAGGCCTATTGCATGTAGTAATGTGATATACAAATGCATCAGTAAAATAATTACTAATAGGCTTACAGGGTGTTTGGATAAGCTTATAAGTATAAACCAAAGTGCTTTTGTTCCTGGAAGGCTTATTCAAGACAACCTATTAATCACTCAGGAGCTCCTTAAAGGCTATAATAGAAAGTCAGGTCCTCCAAGATGTGCTTTGAAGATTGATATAGCTAAAGCTTATGATACTGTGAATTAGAAATTTTTAGAACAAATCTTGAAGCAGTTTAGATTTCATGAGAAGCTAATTAGATGGGTAATGACATGTGTATCTAGTGCTGCTTTTTCTATCTATGTAAATGGAGAAAGGTACGGATACTTCAAAAGTGGTAGGGGCTTAGACAAGGTGACCCAATGTCCCCCTACTTATTCACCCTGGTTATTGAAGTCCTAACTCTTATGGTGCATAGAAGAGTGGGAAATAATAATTAGTTTAGGTATCATTGGGGATGTAAGGAGATTAAGCTAACTCAACTATGTTTTGCTGATGATCTACTGATGCTTTGTAATGGGGACTATAAATCAGTGGAGGTATTAAAAGAAGGTGTTATGGAATTCAGCAAAACTTCTGGTCTAGTCCCAAATATGAACAAAAGTACAATATTTTTTGGTAGTGTAAAAGAGATAGAAAGGAAGAGAATCTTGGAGGTTATGCCTTTTAATGTTGGTAATCTTCCTATGAAATATCTTGGTGTCCCTCTTATTACAAAGAATATTGGGATATCTGAGTGTAATCAATTGGTGGAAAGAGTCAAGCAAAAAGTCAATGACTGGAAAAATAAGGCTCTATCATATGCTGGAAGGTTAATATTTATCTGCATATGTCTGGTTTCTATGCATTATATGGCATAAGTTTTTTTTTTTTTTCTTATCCCTAAGACAACAGTAAAAGAGATTGAAAAATCCTTAAAAGGTTTTCTTTAGTGTCAAAGGGAGTTGAAAAGGGGAGCTACATGGAAAGTGATTTGTGGTCCTAAGAGTCAGGGAGGTATGGGCATTAAAAGCCTTGGTCCTTGGAGTGAAGCCCTACTATGTAAACATATGTGGAATATTATAGATAAGAAAGATAGCTTATGGGTCAAATGGGTTAATGTGGTAAAGTTAAAAGGCAAAAGTATATGGGAGATAGAAATTAAAGACAATGATAGTGGAACTTGGAAAGCTATTCTCAGCCTAAAGAGTAAAATTAGGGATAGTGTTTGGAAAAAGATAGGAGATGGTAAAAGCACTAATATCTAGTTTGACAAATGGTGTGATGAAGGTCCATTATGTGATAAGATTCCTTTTAGATGCAGATATCAAGCTAGACTAGATGAAAAAACTAGTGTTGTTGATATGATTGTTAATAATGAGTGGGTATGGCCTACAGACTAGAAGACTCAATTTAGCTGTCTGTCAAGTATCAAGGTTCCTGATTTGAAAGAAGGGAGTTCAGACTGTGCTATATGGAAAGATAATAATGGTACATTTGGAAAGTTTTCTATAAGGAAGGTTTGGGAGATATTCAAAGAGGTGAAGGATGATGTAAACTGGTATAAAGTGGTATGGTATTCTCAATGCAATCCAAGGTATGCTTTTATCCTATGGCTTGCTTTACTAGAAAAGATTGGCTACTCAAGATAGATTAATGGCTTGGAATAAGAATTTTCAAATGTTATGCCCCTTGTGCAACTTAGAAAATGACTCTCATGAACATTTTTTCTTCAACTGTCCCTTTTCAAAGGATATTTAGAGTAAAATCAAAGGAAAATTGAAGGAATCAAATTGGGATAGTAGTTGTGAGAATGTGATAGATGTTATTGCTAATGAAGGATGCAGAAATTCTATAAAGAGTGTCATTCAGAGAATAACCATTGCAACTACAGTATACTATATTTGGAATGAGAGGAATAAAAGGTTTTTCACACAAGAACAAAGGAGCTGCCAATGTTTGTTTAATGGAATTGAGCAAAGTATAAAGATGAAACTTCTCAGTTTAAAGGTAAAGAAATCTTTTGTTGTGATGAAGGTTTATGAAGAATGGAACATTCAAATGCAGTATACAAAATAATTGTCCCCTGCAAACTTGGAAAGGAGTGTTTGGGTCAAGGGTAATATTGAAAATTTGAAGTTTTCATGGAAGTTTAATAGATGGTTGTTATTCCTAAACGTATAACTGTCAATTATGCAATCCATTACAATGGTTGAAACCTTGTATCTTGGAGTTGACCTCGGTAAAATGCCTCTGATCCTTATAGTTGCATCAGATGGCCTTGGGAGGGTCTGATTGCCTATTTGGGTCAATTTGGGATTTTGCACAGGTTGATAGACCATAAGGTAGGTGTTCAACATTGTGGTGATGAATGGCTTGGGTATGTATAAGTATTGGCTAGTTCATAATCGTTTCTGGGATTAGCATATACTTATGCTTTTGGAGGCTAGGTTGGATATTCATGAGGGTGTGTGTTTTTGATTTAGTGATGTCTGCTAAGCAGGAAATGTAGCTAAATTGGAAGAGCCCTTCATGGATTGTGAATGGGGTAACCTGCAAAATGATGCCCTTCCTTGTCCAGTTTATGCTATTGTGGAGTTGAATAGTATAAAATGGCTTGTGTTGTGGAAATGTAATTGTGAGGTTATGATAATGGTGCATTCAGGTGAACAAAAGGATAGCTAATCTGGCTTATTCTTGCTTTACTGTTGTATGGGTAGTAGTAGAGTATACTCTGGTTCTGTCCGAAGAATGAAGTCTTTAGTGTAAGACATGTAGGAGATATCGGATATATCTGATTTTTTTTAGTTTTGTATGCAAAAGCCAGGCTTGTCTGTGCTTTTTGATTATTTGTTGTAACAAGTTTGGTAATTAATAAAAATGTTCACCTTGCACCAAAAAAAAGTTACAGAATAATGTTAATTAGTTTTAATCTTGTATTCAGCCATGCAATATACTTATGCATGCTTTTTAACGAAAAAATTATACTTATGCATGTATGTTCTTGTTAATATATAGCTTGTTCGTTGTAATTGTTAAACTGTATATACGATAAGAAAGTATGCAAAAACTTCTTTTTTAACGGTGCAAAAACTTTTTTTTGAACAGTAGGATTATATAAAAATAGTGAGAAGCTAGAAATTTGAAAAGTTACAATAGCCCGTACAAACATTTATAGGATCAAGGATCCAAACGTTCCAATTTAGATGAAAATCCTTTTTCCTATGACTAACCCAAAAGTAAGACAATTTTGATTTCTTTGTGCCACATTCACTTAACATACCTTACATAATCTAAATACAAAATGGACTATGTTTTAAGTACGGTTCTATATGACAGCATGAATATCCCAACATATCAAATAGTACTACGAGTATTAAATTTATTATTGTTGATCGAGTACTTGGTTATATATCAAACTCAAAAGCATGAACAGCCGTATCTTGGAAAACTTGGGCAATGATAGATATTTTCACATATTTAATTACTTATACTACTTGGATAGTACTCTTCTCGATTAATTCCCTTTCTGACATATTTCTAATCGATTGAAATATTGACTTTTCATTTTGTGTAATATAAGCTTCAATCGATGTTTGATGTTCAGCTTATATACAACAGCTTAATTGATGCGAAACAATTATGTTTAGCACAAATCAAAGTGATTTTTCATATTTTTTTGTTCTACTAGATCCGTTGACATGCACATTTGTTTTGTTGTCTTGCTAAGTTCGTTGTATTTGTTAAAATGTATATACGATAAGAAAGTATGCAAAAACTTCTTTTTTTGAACGGCTTGATTATATAAAAATAGTGAGAAGCTAGAAATTTGAAAAGTTATAATGTACAAGCATTTATAGGATTAAGGATCCAAACATTCCAATTTGGATGAAAATCCTTTTTCCTATGATTAACCCAAAAGTAAGACAATTTTGATTTCGTCCCCAACAGTGTCTTTCCGAGAAGGGGAATGTCGAAACAAAGTCTATGCCAATATCGCCAAATAATCCAAGTTGTTGATTGAATGATTGAATCAAGACAAGACTTGAGCCGATCAGGAAGAGAAGTCGAATCACTCTTAAAAAAATTAAACTTTGCAAGTCTTTTGGGTAATCAGCAAGATGCCACCAGTTTTGAATCATATAACTCATAAATTTCGAACAATGGTGATCAATGAAAAGATGTTGATCGTAACCTAACTACATAATGATATGATAACTATAGCGTTTGATGTAGTTAAGTAATTATATTGTTTGTAACAAAACAACAATACATCATTTAAAAAAGGTACTCATCCATTGATTTGGATACAAGTTTCTTTGACTTTATACATATAAATAAGAAACCCAAAAGTCTGGAAAAACTATTCCATTTTACTTGCACTCAATCACTAATTAATTTACCAAACACATAAAATATATGTCTTCTATAGTGACCATTTACTTCAAATCATCCTATAAAGAGCACCACTAATCAGCTCCAAAGATCATAATTAAGACTACAAACTTAACTTATAACATATATACATAATTTCAATATGAAGGGTTTCTTCCAAGTAGCACCATTATTAGCAATCATTGTTGTGTCGATAATTCTCTTGTTTGTACCTTCCTCCCATGGTGCGATTTCATGTAGCACAGTTATTCAAGATGTATCGCCTTGTGTGAGTTACCTAAGGAGTGGGAGTGGGATGCCTCCATCTGCTTGTTGCACTGGCGCTAAGGCTCTTGCGGCAGCTGCTAATACAACTCCCGACAGACGAACTGCTTGTAGTTGCCTACAATCAGTTTCCCGAAGCCTAAACCCCAATCCTGCGCTAGCTAAATCACTTCCTGGAAATTGTGGGATTAGTTTGGGCTTCGCCATCTCACCAAATGTCGACTGCACCAAGTAAGTTATACGAGTAGTAGTTTCTTTATTGAAATAATTACAAGATATGCATACCAAGAACCAAAGGGCTTGTGTCCTCATTTACTACGCTATATATGGATCTGTTTAACCAAGCTTTAATGCTCGTGTTACATCATCTTTGCAACTAATAGTAGATTTACAGAAAAGAAAAAGAAAAAAAGCAACACACATTCTAGAAATACTTATCCAAAGAACAAACAGTTAAAAAAAATGGGATATACGTACTTATACTTTAATAATAATATGACTAGCACTATATGTCTATGTTCATCTTACTTTGATCAAATTATATAGTAAACGAGTAAATATAGCCAAACATTATTAACCATCCTTGTAGCCTGTTGTTGCAAGTAAATTAGCCAAAAATAGTGTTGGTTCCATTACTAAGCTAGTGATCGATCTAGGACAAGTTTAAGTTAACCTATACGGCTATACATATATCTGTTACTAATAGATAAAAGTATCTGTTATTGGAAAAACATTGTCGAATTTGCTGAAGTAAGAAGTAATGTGTACATATCTTTGCAGGATCGCTTGAATCTTGGGAGCTAATGGATGGGAGATGCTTCCTTGGTCATGCATAGCAACAATTGGTTTGGTCTTGTGTTTGAGCTAGTAAATCTATAGTTTACGTTTATGCATGCGGGTTTTATAATTATATAATAAGTGTTGTTGGCTTGTTGCCCTATTCATTTGGGATTAACATGCAATAATGAGACGTTTGTGTACCAGATCATATATATGTAATATATTTATGTAATTTTTATGTCTTTGTTACAATTTTTACGATTTACATATATGACATTTTGTTTAAATGATATTTGTTCAAATGGAAATAAGAATGAATATTTGAACAACAAACAATGAAAAAAAATAACCGTTTTCCCTATTTATGATTGTATAAATGATCATCGCTTGATAAAATCAACGCTTAACATAATACAATTATACAAATTAGGTTGGATTAATATTATAAACGTTAGGGTATGTGTAATAGAGCTTAATTATTGCATATACAATAGCTTAAAAAAACAAAGAAACTTACCGTGACCAAATTGAACACCTCAAAAAAAATTACTCCACAGAATAGAATGACCCTTAAGTGTAAAGATTCTTTTGGAAAATTGATGCACATAGTCACTGAAAAGTTTTTCTTTTCACATTAGAGTGAATGACATATTTGAGCAATGACTTTAGCATCTTTTGTTCAAGTTTTCAAAACAAAACAAAGTTATCAAAAGCTTTTGTTAAAGTTTGATGCATTAGATATGCTCTCATATTATTTGCTAACACAATCACAACAAACGATATACCAAACACTCTGAACATAATATATGGGTTAATCGTAATATCTAGTACGAAATCGACACCAAGCTCAGAAAACAAATCATATGAAACAACAGAAGGGCATAAATAAAAAGGATCAAACATGCAATGAAGAATGTCAAAAAAGAAAGTAGCACATGTAGTGAAGAATAATATCAAATGTAGTCCCGCCTACTAAGCCAAAACGTGATCCATTTTAAATCCAACCCTCTTACTATACAACATATTATCAACAACAAAAACAAAAGGAAGTACCGAACAATCCGATTATTATTCACGGTTTTGTAGAGATGTGGAGTGATAAAAAAGTGCTAACTCAGAAACCAAAAATTTTCATGGCGTGCAACCTTTTATTGGGTATAACTAGCTCTATGACATGATCATACACATAACCATTCCTTCGGTAACACTTTTAC
>BQNB010104504.1:0-23803 GCA_026074375.1 Tanacetum coccineum | reverse complement strand
TCATACCTTTAAGTGATTAAATTATCGAAATAAAAATTAACTACTAATTACTTGTTTACGTTTTAATTTTACATTGAACGGTTTTATATTTTGTGATTATCAAAACGTAAGGATGTGAAAAATATTAATAATGTTTTTAGGCATTATTTCTATCAACAAAACAGGATAGAAGAATAAAGTATACAACCCTTCCCCCCTCACCTCCTTTTATAAAGATAAGGGGGGGTGGGCTTAGGCCGTAAAGAAACCCAACAACCCTAATATGGCTATAATTAGAGCTAACTTTACACTAAACCCCCTAACCTATTGACTAAAGTGAATACTATATCTAACATGAAGTGAATACCCGAGCTGTTGATGTCAACAACTTTAACGTTTTTGATATTAGCTTTTCATTTAAAAAGGTAAATAGTTTTACTAGCTTTTGTTTAAGCCTGACTTGCATTACACTAGTTCAATTCAACTATAACAACTAATCATTTATTTTAAGTATAGTTAATATGACCATAAGCAAACAAATAAAAAAGATTAAACACTTATACGTACAAGTAGTCTTGGCCATGATGAACGGGTTGCCTGAGATTAAACATCTATCTCAGGCTGTAGGAATTTTTCAAAACTTTTTTTTTTTGATTCTCATGGTTTCTATGTGTAGTCTTTCTCCCTAATATAGAACCTTCAACTTATTTTTAAGATTTTGTTTTTAATAATGTTTACCATATCTATTACTTGACTATTGAGGATCACTCTTATTAAAACAATCAAAATCGTGTGGGTGTGGGGAAAAAATGAGAGGGTGTGGTTATAGTGTGTGCGGGGGGAGTGAAGAGGGTATTGGTTAGGGTTTGCTTTGTTTATTGTAAGCCATTATTTATTGTTGCTTATATTTATAATTTATTATCTAAATAGCATTTGTAGTTAAGTTCTTGTGTTTCCACAAACCACACAAAGTGTATAACAAATTGTATAAATACAATTGGGTTTTGAGCATCTCACATTGCACTGTGAAAGAAAGCAGGTAAACGCTCATCATTATAAGTAGGAGGAAAGAATCCAACTCAAGTTAGTAAAGTTCAAAGTCATAACCTTTAGAATTTAGTACATGGCTTATTGTATTGTTCATGAATCATGAGCCAAGGAATTCGATATTCTTGCCTTTTTTAGACTTAGACACGTCTTTAACTTAGAAAAAATAAGTTAACCAAAAAAATCTTGGGAGCCGCTTTAACTAAGATAAGTATAGCTTGGTTTGAACCTCTTTAGTTTGTTTGTCGGAAGCATAGTTACTTATGCGTTGAGATAAAAAGAGATGAATGCATGAGAATCATGTAAAACATTATTTAGTAATTTACGGAGTAGTATTTAAAGTTTTAACGCATGTTAATAACAAGTTTGTAAGAATAACATTTATACGTGGTTATATAATCCAACAACCAATAACAAGCATTTATCAATGTTTTAAAAACTGAGTTTCAAATTGATTCGGTCGAGTCAACATGTCATTAGGTTTCAAAACACTACAGTAGTATTTATTGTATTTCTCATTAAAGTTTAAGCAAATATATTCGAAAACAAAATTATATCTACAACAAACGCAGGTTTATAACTAATAGTCCTGTTAGAGCATAAAATACGGATGATGTTTAGAATTAGACGTTCAAGTTTGTAATAAGTGATGCTCTATGTTTGACTTGCGATCTATAGTTCGTTCTCGACTGAACCTTTTGCATTTATCTTTGTAAATGAGCTACAAGAAGGTCGAATATGTCAAGGTGTGTTTTAGCAAGTCTAACACACACATGCCTTTTAAAATGGCCTTCTATCTATTTGGTGAAATAATCGATTGCTACTATCAGGAACTTGACTTTGCCAGGACCCTCCGGGAAGTGTCCAGCTATATCAATCCCCCATTTGTAAAATGGCCATGGAGACATGATGGGCGTTAGTTTCTGTTATGGGTTCCTTGGCACGGGGCGGTAAACCTGGCAGCTACTGCATTCCCTTATCAAGTTCCTAGTGTCTGTGTGCATAGTTGGCCAGTAATATCCTAATCTTAATGCTTTTGCCACCACAGATCTTGGGCTGGCATGCATGCTGCATGATCCCTTATAGATCTCTCTCAAAACGTAGTTTGTTTGCAGCGGCCCAACACATCGTAACCATGGTCCGAGGAAGGATTTTTTGTATAGTATTCCGTTTGTCACGGCATACCTACCTGCCTTGCTGTGTATAGCTCTTGCCTTCCTCTTTTCTTCTGGGAGAATTTCCTCAGTTAGGTGCTCATAGATTAGAGTCATCCGCGTGTGTCCTTCTTCTTCTACTACCACTAGTACTTCCTTTTTATCTATTGATTTTTCCTTGAGTTCTTCTACAAGTACTTTCTTGCTTAGGTGGGCGAAGCTGGTAGATGCCATCTTGCTTAGCACGCCTGCTTTTTTGTTTTCTCCTGTGGGTACTTGTTTGATGGAAAATTCTTAAAAAGCGTTGGCGAGGTTTTTCACCTTCTCCAAGTATTTGATCAAACCTGGCTCTTTTGCTACGTAAATTCCATTTACTTGATTAGCTACGAGCCTAGAATCTACATTTGCTTGAAGGTTTTCTACTCTCATTTGTCCTGCTATCCGGAGACCGGCTATCAAGGCTTCGTACTCTGCTTCGTTATTGGTAGCATTGAACCTGACCCTTAGAGCATATGTGAATTCTATTCCTTTTGGATTCATAATTATTAGGCCGGCTCCAGAACCGTCTATGCATGATGATCCATCCATGAATAATACCCATGGATCCGGAAGTTCTTCCTTATCCTCTATTGGTGTATCTAGAGGGTCATCTTCCAGATGTTCTACAATGAAGTCTGCTAGAATCTGTCCCTTGACTGACGTTCTTGGTCTATAACGAATGTCGTGCTCTTTTAGCTCAAATCTCCATTTGAGCAATCTTCCTGCCACCTCCGGATTAGACAGCATCTGCTTTATCGGTTGGTTTGTGATTACAACTATTGTGTGTGCCTGGAAATATCTTTTTAGTCTCTTTCTAGCACTTACCAGGGCAAGTATTAGTTTTTCCATTAGAGTGTAGTTGACTTTCGGAGCCTGTAATGCACGGCTAACAAAGTAGATAGGCATTTGCTTCCCGTCCCTTTCCGTCATTAGGACCGCACTAATGGCTTTTTTTGCAGCCGCCAGATACATGATCAGCTCCTCTTTTTCTTTTGGTGCAGTTAACATGGGTAACTCGGCTATCAACTTTTTCATTTTCTTAAATGCCATTTCTGCCTCCGCGATCCATTGGAAATCGCTTTTCTTTGTGCACTTCTTTAGAGTTTTAAAGAATGGCAACGATTTTTTTGCTAATTTAAACAGAAATCTGTTTAGGCTTGCTAACTTCCCATTTAGTTTTTGCACGTCCTTCAAACACTTTGGAGATGGTAAATTGAGGACCGCTTCTACCTTGTTCAGATATATTCTTAGTCCGTCAGCATCCACTTTGTACCCCAGGGAGGTGCCTTCCCTCATCGAAAAGGCACATTTTTTGGGGTTTAACTTCATGTTTATCTCTTTGAGGGTCTTGAATGTTTCCTCTATGTCTCTGATTACTTCTTTTTCTGTACGGCTTTTAATGACTAGGTCGTCCACATATACTTCCAAGTTTTGGCCAATTTGTTTTTGGAAGGCCTTATCCACCAGACGTTGATAAGTTGCTTTAACATTTTTTAATCCGACCGACATTTTTTAGTAACAGAATATTCCTTGGCTTGTGGTGAACGCCGTCTTTTCCTCATCCTCTTTTTCCATTTTTATTTGATTGAATCCTTTGTATGCATCCAGGAAGCATTTGAAAGGATATCCGCAGAGGGATTCTACCTTCCAGTCAATTTCCGGTAACGGATAGCCATCTTTGGGACATGCTTTATTCAAATCTTTGAAATTCACGTACATCCACCAACTGTTATCGTGCTTCTTCACCATCACCGGGTTTGATAGCCAACTATAATAATGGACTTCTTTCATGATACCGGCGTCCACCAGCTTTTCTACTTCTTGATATATTGCTTTATTTCTCTCAAGTGTTTGCCCTCTTTTCTTTTGTCTAACGAGTAGACATCCTTCACGGATATTTAGCCTGTGCTCTGCTATGTGCCGTGGAACTCCAGTCATATCCGCAGGCTTCCAGGCGAATACATCAAGGTTGCGCCTTAGCAAATCGCATAGCTCCTTTTGCCCTTCTCTGTCAAAGTAGAGCCTATCGCTATAGTTTGTTCCAGATATTCCGGGTGGATTGCCATCTGAATCTTTTCTTTTGTGACTTGGTTGATGATGGGCTGCGGCACCCCGGGTCCTAAAACCATTATGCATTCTAGTGGAATGATCCTGCTACTCCGTAATGTGACCGTTCTGCCAGTCACTGGGAATTTTATCATTCCGTGGGTTGTGGATGGAACTGCCCGGATCCTTCTTACCCTAGCCTCCCTATAATTCCATTGTAGGGAGAGGGTGACCTTACCACCATGAAATTCATCCAGGCGGAAGTTGAGTGTTCCTCGTCGCCTATCTTCACCAGTAACGATATTTGCCTTAGTGGCCATATTATTTCTCCACTAAACCTAACCAGTGGTATGGTTGTAGGGATCATCTGGTTTTTAACCTCCAGGCGAAATCTATTAAAGCAATATTTATACAGGATTTATGAGGAGGAGCCTCCGTCCACATACATACGGTTCATGCAATGTCCTCCTATTTCGACCTCAATTATCATGGGACCCCCCGTCTCATCTTCTTCCCCTAGAGATGGGAAAGAAATTACTAACTCTGAAGAGAAAGTTTGAGTAATCTTTTATCTGGCTACCCTCTGCCATGGTTGTACCATCAGTATCGCCAGCAGTTTATTCTTTTCGAAGGTTTCCCCCTTTTTTGTTGCCTTTGCCTGATCTCTTCCATTGCTTTACTTCAACTCTTTAATTAAATGTGATAGCTTTCCCGCTTTGAGCATTTCCTCGATTTGCCTTTTTAGGTGCATACACTCATCGGTGGTATGTCTTACTTCCCCATGAAACTCGCAGAATTTGCTAGCGTTTCTTTTTTCTTTTGGTGTTTTTGTGAGAAGGGTGAATCTGTCCTGCTTTCGCTTCGGCCTTTGTTGGTTACGGAAGCCTCCTTTCTTGAAGTTTTTCTTCTGTCTGGCTTCTTGCTGTTTCCATGACGGAAATGATTTCTTCCGTTCACGATTAGAGGCCGCCACCTCTCCTCTCAGGAATGTTGTAGTTACCCTCATCATTCCGTCTACTGACTTAGGGATTTTATCATGTAGTCATTTGATCAGCTCGGGATTGGTGATTCCGTGCATAAATTTAGAGATTTTCATGCATTCTGAAGCTCCCTTCACGTCCCTGCATTTGAGCTTGTACCTCCGCACGAATTCTTCCGTAGATTCCCTATCTCTCTGCCTGATGTTGTGAATTTCAACCGGATCTTTAATGCATTTTTTCTGCTGGAGGTAGTTCTATAAGAATGCTTTCTTTAAGTCATCATAACTATCAATTGACTCCTAGGGAAGGTCATCAAACCACACTCTTGCATTTCCAGTAAGTGTGGAATTGAACATGTGACACCACATTGGCATTGCCTAGCATCCCGTCTTAGCTGCCGCCTGGAAGATCTTTAAATGATCTTTTAGGTCTTCGCTTCTATCGTACGTCTTGATGTGACTAGGCATTCGGGTTTTTAGAAAGTTAAAGTAATGAATCCGAGGAGTAAAAGGATCTATTTCCTCACATACCCATGGTTGGGATAGGTCGTCCTCAATACTCGACTTTTGCCTCTTTGGTTTTGACTTCCAATGTCCTCCTGCGCTACCTTCACTTTCTGACAGCGCTTCCGTCCTTTGTGAGGATGCTCTTTTGTTAAGATATTTATCAGAAGCGAAGTCTGTCTCTCTTGAGCAAGAACTCTGGTAGCAACTTTCAGTATCTCTGTAGCTATTGTGGCATGACCGATGCCTTAAATCGTTTAATTATGCGGATGTATTCTTCCTCTTGTCTCCGAGCCCGTGGAATACACCCTTCTCCAACCTTTTGAACACCGTTTTTCTTTCTGGATCTCTTTTCCTTGGGGACTCAGAATGGCCACGTCTTGGTTCGGGGCTTCCGGACATGCTGCGGACAAGTCTAGATCCAAGCCTTTTTTGTGATCCCTTCTCCTGCTCAGTGTCCCTGACTTGGAGTGTTGTGAGGCTTCCTCGAAGTTAAAGCGAGCCTTTACCGCCTTGAGCTTTTCCTGTTGCACCTTTTCTTGGTGCATCTTTTCGGCTATGATTGGTAAAATCTGATGATAGTTCCTGTCGCAGTATTCTCGTAGGGCTGCATCGGAAGCAGTGTAACACCCCCATTTTTGAAATATAGCAGCGGAAGCTAATCTAGGGTATTACTTCATGGATCAACAGACATAATCATAGAAAATGACTCATAAAGAGACGTTTTGGAAAATTTTGTTATCATTCATTTATTCATCAGAATTTTTACAAAAAGAGGTCCCAAAATCTAGAAACATAAAGTTTGAATGATAACAATTTAGCCATCTTCAAGTCCGTACCACTTCGTGCCATAAGTTGCTCAATTACCTGAGATAAACATGCTAAAAAGGTCAACACAATGGTTGAGTGAAATTCATAGGTTTATGATAAATAGTTGAATACAAGTCATCATAGACAGTGGGTTACGTTGTTATACACTCATAGATAGTAATAATTGCAATGAGTACAATTATCATAGAAAATAGTATTATTGCCCTAAGCTCATGACATCAATACGTTAACATAGAAATCACCGTAGTGACATTGGTTGAGGAACAAATGTCTATGTGGAAAGGTAACTTGCCAAGGTTACCCATTAAGTCAAATATAGTGCGTTTGGTTACCTCATGTACAGGTAAACATAAACGGGATTCGTCAATCCCAATAGATCTATCCACAATATTCGCGTTCACACTCAAGTGATTAATGGTTCATGATTAAATGATATTGGCAGTAAAGGTAAACTTAGGCAATAACATATCAGGATAGCATACAGTTGGAAAACACTTGTATTCATGGTTTATAGCATGTATCCCCCCACGGGATTTAGAAAAAATATATAAAGGTGGGACTATGAACTCACCTTAACAGGGAAATCTGATTGATGGCAAAAGTATATGAAATGAAAGTAACGGCCTCGTCACGTAACCTGAGGGTAATATGTCAAGTCTTAGTGTGATTGTTTATGTTTTCAAAACTTTATAAAGTTTAACATACATCTTACTTTGATTTATTAATTTATGAAAATATTGTATCACTGTTCGGGCTATCATAATTCAGAGGTCATGCAGTAAACGTTTGAGGAGCTAGGACACTTTAAATCGTAAATCCAGCAACTCGTCAAAACGTCTACCCAAATGAAACCCCTCACATGAAATTCCCTAGTAACGTGATACGTTATAGGTTAAATGATATGATTTTATCATTTTAGGTTTCTTCAAAAGCTAGCGGATGATAAATTATGTTATATTTCTAACATAATTGTTTTATAACGTTTTGATCGGTGAATGATAATGACAAATGTGTCGGGTTTTAATAAAGTCGAGTCGTATAATATTTAAATATATTTTTATAATTTATATAAAAATATTATATTTTATACCTTTAAGAATGCAAAATGACAACCCTTGGTTTATATATATTTACAAAGTTAATCCTTTTAATATAACTTTTAAAATCTTTAAACCCTTAACTTTAAAGAATGGTAAAACAAGCCCTTGTGATTTAAACTTTAGGTTAATTACAATTTCAGCCCCTTTAGTTATAAGTTTCAAGAATTTACAATATATACCCCTTTGCATGAAAACATTTGCGAATTTAGTCCAAAATCCATAATATTGATATTTTTGAAATCCAAAAGAGTTTTGCAGCTTATGGCTTATTAGAATAAGTTAAAATAAGTTATTTTTATGAGCTTATAGCTTATCAAATGAGCATATGAGCTTAAATATCATAATTGGGTACGTTTGGTTTAGGAATTTTAACCCGATGGGTTTAGGGTTTTAGGATATGATTTAAAGCTTATAAAAATGATAGTGAAGCTTGTTAAAATAGCTTAATATATTAGCTTATGACTCATAGCTTATTAGATCACGAAAATAGCTTTTATGGGAATATAGGGTGCATATGGTTTTAAGAAAAAACATGCGTATGGACTTATGAATCAAAAGCTTATTTTATGAGATTATAAAAGATATATAAAAGCTTTTAAGACATATTAGGAGCTTATTGAACAAGGTATGAAGCTTACTAGAACTCGAATGGGTAGAAAGTGGCTTGATATGGGTCAAACACCTTAGAATGGGTCGTGTGACCTTGGAGACAAATCAAGGATCCTATTCTTTTCTTCTATGGCTCTTAGAACAACTTCTATATCTTCCTTAATTCTTCTTAGGCTTAACTAGATCATCTTTAAGAGAGATTAGAGTGTGTGTTTGCGTTTGTGATTGATTTTGAAGTATGGATGGTTCAGCTTATATAGGACCGAATAACTTGGGGACCAAGTGTTTAGGAGTGGGGTACAAGGGTTTAGGAGTGGAGTAGGGAGCAAGGTATAGGTGATGAGGTGTAAGGAGATGAGGAAGGGTGCGGCTAAACATGGTGGTGACGAGGCGAATGACTTGGAGAGTAAGAGTGTAAGGTGGCGGCTTCCTTGGGCTGCAAGGGTGGTGACAAGGAGCTTACAAGGTGATGATGATGGTGCTTGGTTCGAACAAGTTTAGAACTAGTTTAAGGGTTCGGGCTTAGGATTTTAGTTTAAGTCGAGCTAGGGTTTTAGGAGTTTAGGGTGGATTAGGTTTAGGTTTAAGATTAGAAGTATTTAATGGTTGTGCATAATGCACTTGTAACTTGTGCTAAGCTAGTGGTACGAAATTCAAAAGAAAATGGTGGGAAAATGCCTATTTTGAATTCATGCATTATTGGATTTGTACATTGAGCTTAAACATGTTATACCATGATTTAGGAGGTTAAATGTAACTCAAATATTGTGCTATAATACTTGTACATATGCCTTGAAAGCTTACATACTCATTTTATACGTAAACATTACATATAATTAGAGTTTTGTTATAAATGTTTAACGTTTAAAGTCGTTTTGATAAAATGTCATGGAAAGTAAGTTAAATAGATAACTTATTTAGTAAAAATGATATTGGAACATAGACTTGACATATTAGGATGTTTATATGATATAAACATAATTATAGTTGGCATTGGTTGTTGCATGAGCTCGTTTACTTTAGAAATGTAAACTATGTTACATAATGGAATAAAGCAAAAAATTTCCTGTGAAAAAGTAGTATTTAATATAATATAAGTAGAAATTACAGTGATGAAAATTGTGGGTTGTTACAAGCAGGCCTACCCGAGTCCTGCGGAACTTGCTCCTTCCCTAGCGTGTTCCTTACGGCGGACGTGGGTTGGCTGAGGGGAGTTTGCCCGTTGGTGCTTATGATGAGTATTTTAGGAAACGTGGTTGTATTCGTATCCCATGGATGGCACCAACTTGTTAGTACAAAAAGTGTGACAGGTATGAGATGGATTTGGGGTTGCTTATCAGACCGGGCCAACAAGCTATTGATGGGTTGGATCTTGTACTAAACCAAGTGATAAGACGATCTCCTGTACAAATAAGGGAAAACCGTTAGCCTTACCATGGGGACGGACCCTACGATTAAAATCTGGCGTAAGAGTAAGTAATCATGTTGTTAGAGAATGTCAGAATTAGTATGTGTAAATGTGAGTCTAGGAAATCGTACCTTTTGAGGTGTCAAAGACCCCTTTTATAGGTGAGCCCAATACTAGGTTTTCCTAGTATTTCGCTTATGATTGTTAGTTGCAAGAGTGGGACCCTTGTCGGGCAAGGACCCGCTTGTAATCATGGTTGCGGACACAGATCACCTTCTGCATACGTGTTGCGGGAGTATTTTGTCTGCGTGTGACTTAAAACATCTGGGCCGCAGTCAACTCATCTCTGGCTTAATGGCAACTCGTATGTTTTGCTGCATTAGGCCTAAGCCCAATGTGTATGGTACGAATTAAGCCCAATGGGCTTGTTATTCGTGCTTTACGTCATCAGATGCTCTATGTTTGACTTGCGATGTATAGTTCGTTGTCCACTGAACCTTTTGCATTTATCTTTGTAAATGAGCTACAAGAAGGTCAAATATGTCAAGGTGTGTTTTAGCAAGTAACACACACACGCCTTTTAAAATAAAAAGTAAGTCTACCCCAAACAAATAAGCAAGTAGTTAAGGTGATTTAGTGCTAAAAGAAATTTCATGATCATTTGCCTACTGATTAATGTTCACAAAAGGTTTGCGGAATATGACATCTTTATGATTTATATCTCAATTTAAATATAAACTTACGATCAGTTAATTAGGGAATACCTTACACTCAAACAATTATCGCCCAAGAGCAGTGGATGCAGTAACTTACTGTCATCTCAGAGCACATCAGCTTTTTACCATCTAAGTAACACACTCAAAAACACCTCTACATTAATTTGCATCTAACTTACACTTTTGGGACCTACTATCTATACTACATTATAAATCATTTTCAATCCATTCTTGAAAAAGTAAGAAGTTGAAAGTTGGAAAATATACAAGCCTTGGAAACTAAATGTACAACCCATTCTACTATTAATGTTTGTAACAACTTTAATATATTTAAGTGGCAGGTTTGAATGCATTAAATCACCATATATAATTTGGTCATGTAACCACTAATTTTTACAATTATGAAGGCTACTTATGGAAGAGATTAATGAGCCCATTAATCTTTCATAATTATCATTAACTATAGTTTGGGTAAATCTCCTATAAATAAGGATCACAATTGCATAGAAAAACACATAGAAACATAAACACTTATTCTTCTCAATAACCAACTTCATCACATTCACACTTTTTTCCTTTCGTTTTGGTTCTCGGTTTTAGATACCATGTTATGCGTATCATCGTAAACCACTTCTACCATGTTTTCATACTAATTTATTCATGTTTGGTTGATACATTAGCTATGATTGAATCTCTAAAAAAGGTATGCCTCTTTTTCTCAAAACCCTAATGATGAAAGTGTGTTATATTTTTTAGATTGTGTATACATATGTTGGTTTCTTTGCAGCCTTGCATAGCGGGTTTCATTAAGCCTATAAACTCCACTCCTCCACCAACTCCAACACTACACCATCGTCCTCCTCCACCAACGAGCTTATCCATGATTGAAACCCCATAAACACCGAAACCCACCACCAAAAAGATACTCCTGCCGCCGCCCTATGTGGGTTTCGTTATGTATATATAGATCTATGTAGTTTTCATGTTTGAGAGTTTATTCATTCATATCTGTTAGGTTTATGGAAAAGTGTCGATTATGTGGTTTAATTATATTTTGTTATTAGACTTTAATTTGTTTAGTTTAATATAGCTTGTAATAAGGTTTATTATGCTTTAAGTAAGAAATAGCATAATAACCAAAGTCTAGGCACTAGTATTGACAAGTTAGGAAAATAAGGAAGGGAAGCCTCCCTCCCATTTCCTATAAATAGCCCTCTAATCTTCATTAGAGGGTGATGCTCTTGTAACTAACTCTCATTTTCCCTCCATAATAAGATTTGAATTTTCCCTTTACTTGCCCTCATTCTCTCTAATCTTACATGTTGATATGATTGATTCAAGATTCATGTGACCTATCAATATCTAATTCGCTGCGATATTTATTTTTTGTTTTTTGTTCAGGTATCAAAAAGATATTCCTGTCGTCGCAACTAATAAGAGTCCTAAGGACTTTTTTCTATTCATCACCGTAAAACAAATAAATACAAACTAGTCCGCAGTCGCCGCCTTACAAGAATCTGCTGAGTAGTGCAAGATGTGAAATATATTCAAACTAATTAGCTAACAATCATAATAGCTCTTAAGGTTATTGTGCTAAAACAGGATTGGTTTTATTGTATATTTTTGTTCACACATTTGTTTTTTATTTTAGTTTGGATATGAGGTGTTTTTAGAAATTTTTGAACTGATAGAAATTCTTTATGTAAAGTGCACGTGTTTGATAGATTAGTACAAAACTTCTTTACTAAATATAAGAGGTTTTTTAATTTTGGAAACTTAATTTCTTATTTAGTCAATTTCACTCTTAATAATGATTATACTATTAATGATAGAATCTATACTAATTGATAACTATAATAAGTATAATTGGTTGTCATACACACCGCGGAGGACACCGCCACGTCAGCGCCAACTTAGCTTTCTCTCTCCTAGACCACACAGTGACCAAACACCCGTAGTGGTGGCCGCACAGGCGACAGAACAAATTTTTTTTTAAAAAAACATTACATTAATAATTAAACATTACAAACTAAAATACGTAAATAAAAATACACGGAAGAAAAGACGGAAAAAAATTACGGAAGATAAAAAATTACAGTAAATTAGTTTGCATTTGTTCGATGCCAAATGTGTTCCACTAGATCGGATTTAAGATTAAGATGAGTTTTCTCATCGTGTATTTTCTCTGATAACACGTATAGCCTATCTGAGTGCCGATCTACGGATCATCTCACGATCTGTTCCCTCCGATAAAAGTCGGGAGAGATTGCCTTTCCTTTTTCTTTGTGAATCATATTATGTAATATGATGCAAGTGTACATCAAATGCGTAATCCTTTTAAGACTCCTAGACCATGCAGGAGTTCTTACGATAACCCATTTTTTCTTTAGCACGCCAAATGCTCGTTCCACATCTTTCTGTTGCTTCATGCGCTTGCTATATCGTATTCGCTTCACATCAATTGCATTAGACCCTGGCTGCGAATATGTGACTTCATAAGCATAGCCCATTCTGATACTATCCGTCATAAAGATAATTATCCCCATTTATAAGAGTCACGCGTTTAGCCACGAATGGAACCTCTGATGCCCCTTTTTTTTTTTTTTTTTCCTACTTTAAGATCCATTTAATAACAGGGATTGACGTAAAACGTAACGTCAGTTGCGAAACCTGCATACCAAAGAAGCGTGCCAAATCCATAAATCTTGTGAGGCAACTGCTTCTAACAAAATGAATGGCTCTGACCAGGCGAAATCACACCTACTTGAATTGACAACGATATGCCTTGTGGACATTTGAGCCCACGACCATTTTACGCAGTCTAATGCTGCAATCATACACGAAAATCTATGTTTGTCTCGTGAAAAGCGTAGAGTTTATCGACGTCAGTTTGCGTAGTGCCTTCGCAAAATACGTCCTCGCCAATAACTCTAAACCCCGTACAGAAATGCATAAAACAATCCACGCTGCGCGTGAGTATTTTAGCAGCCGTAAGATGGCGAAATAGAGATCGTCTAAAAGTCTGGGGGGGGGTGGAAACAGCAGGGCGTAACTAGTTGGGGAGCGAATCGGGGGGGCGAAGATACAGCGTTCACTAGGAAGCAAGATGCCAGCTTTTCCAACAGCAGCACACCCTTCTTGAAAAATAAGGGCAGTTAGAAGACAAAATCTCGAACAAGGGTGGCGGGGGGGTGGGAGAACACGTTAGGTGAACAGCGATCGGTTCATTCAGAATTGTTTACGAAATAAATAGGCGTTGTAAAATGGTTTTTTTAGCAAAGTAAGCTAGCACTAGACGGTCATGAGCACCGTAACGATCTCTAGGCATATAGCTTCGTTGGTATTTTTGGATTGTAGGAGTAGATGCTTGAATAACCAAAGCAGCGTCTATTAAAAAACCGGAGAGTAAACTATTCACTTCCGTTTCATCATCCGTATCATCGAAAAATAAACACTCGGAATTAATTTGAGACATATTGTTTGTAGTGTGTGTTTTTGATAAAAAATGTATATGTGTGTGAAAATAGGAAAGAAAATGTTGGGTTTTATAAAAAATAAAGGGATAATTTTTTTTTATAGGAAACGGCTTCATTTACTCGGCCTTCTACACGACCCAAACAATTGCAAAGGTTGGGGGGACTAGTCTAGTTCGGTCGAGGTAATGGGACGACCGACCTTAGTTGCTTCCACATGAGACGACCGACCGAAGGTCGACCTTACCATTACATTCAGTCTAATTGACTGACACAAAATGGTTGACATTCAATTAATGGTGGGAAAAGTGTTAGTACTATTTTTGGAAACTTTAATACACTCTAAATGATAATTCCACTCTTAATGATGGAATTTATACTAATTAAGGTTCGTTTTGAATGTTGAATGTTGAATGTTACAAGAATCACTTAACACAATATCGTATATCGTACTCATTAATGAAAGAAACGGTGATGATGATTTTCAGGTGCATTTTGAATGTTGAATGTTACAAGAAACACTTATCACAATATTGTATATCGTTAATTATCTACCGCTAGGAATTTCCGCCGCTATGCGCGGGGTATTCGTCTAGTACCTAATTAAAATAGAATGCCACCACAAAAACTAATAAATAAAAATAAAGAAACACAACCAACAATTCATTAGTTAACCAACGAAGCATCTAACTTAAACCAACTAACTCATCAAGCGATGCATTACCTTTCAACCAACTTGATGTCAGGTTGGACTAACGAGCCAAATTCATTATTGTACCTGTTGCTCTAACTACTGGAAACATACCGACGAGATTATGGATCTAAAACTAACTTCCATATGTTATCTTGATATCTTATGGTAAAATAAAACATCAAATTCTAACAATTGTCAAACTCAAAGAAAAAGTAAATCAAGCAACAAGTGTTTTTCCTCATCCCACATCGAAGTGTGAAAAAAAACAAGTAGATGAAGGTGCTGTTTGTTTTTTAAAAAGTTTTTAGTCTGAATCTGATTATCATGTGTGAATGTTAAAAGGTGGCTTAAAAAATCCGAATCTGATTCATATAGAGTGTTTGTTTTACAAAAACGTGAATATTATAATTTGACACATTTTATAATTAAAAATAAAAAATTGAATTTTAAATGAAAAAAAACTTGATTTAACAGGAATTTTGACATTTTAATCATAAATTAAAGTTCAATAAATGCCACGAATAACGGCAGAAAAATTAAACAAATATGAATATCGATTAAGATGATAATCTCTATATTTCAAATTAAGAATGAATCAAATGAGAAAATAAAGGTATGGTTTAATTTCAACTTTTTAAAAATGAAGGTTGTCGTTTGTGATGACGAAGGTAATGTTTCGAAAACTACTACAAATGTCGTCTATAAAGAAGTGTTTCATGGTCTATGATCAAATTTACGTACAATACACATATGACATGTTTTATACAATATTTGTAATCATATATATTACCGATCATAACCTACTTTAACTTGCATTCTTTTTTGGGCATGAACTGTTAGGTTTTAAAGGAAGAAATATTTGGATATTGCTTCAATGTGTCTCACTATACTCTTCAAGACCATCAAGTTTGAAGACGACAATGCATGGACGTTTCTTATTTTAGTTGCTACAAAACTTAATTGTTTGTCGAATGCTTAACTTATTACTTATTCATCGTTTCAAATATTAATGAAACATTGTTACGTTATTTGCTTTTTTCGTTATTCACACACGTTATTCCTTAAAAAAATTATTTAAACTACACCCGGGGTTACACGGATCTTTAAGCTAGTGAGAAAATAAAGGTATGATTTAATTTCAACTTTTTAATAAAGCAACTTACAATTGAGGGGAAACATTTCGACTCGAATAGATGGATCATGTTGCTCACAAAAAGAAAAAAAAATAGATGGATCATTAAATCGAAAAGGGGGTACAACCTGAGAATTAATAAAAGTCGGAATGGAAACGAGGGTGCAAGGAAGCATCCTTTTTTTATGTTTATTGGGCTTTCAGGAGTGATATTGCTTAGTGTTTTATCTTCAGCTAAGTTCAAAGAAAAAAATGAAGTAAACAGATATGATTTAACCTCTTACCGAAAAAGAGGTGCTTCACACATTTTAATCTCTGAAATGTGAAAGGGAACAAACAGTCTGATCACCAAAATGTCAGACCGAATCAGATATAAAAGGCTACTCAGATGTAAGTTAGGAAAACAAAAAGCCTCAAAGTTGGTGATAAATAAGAAAGTGGGGAGGCTCTCATGCTTGGTTGAAATTTTCAAAAGGGTACTACTATTGGTACCCCCTGACCCACAAAAAAGTACCAAAAATGTACTTTTGATTCTTTTTGTACCCCCTTTTTATAGTGCAATGTAGTTTTTTATCAGTTTCTGTTCCGTAAATTTTGACAGTTTCATACTTTTGACCTGTTAAACTCTATATTTTTCGTTTCATTTTTTCCGTGTCACAGTTTTATAACATATACAAAATTATAAAAATACAAAAATACAAAAATACAAAAAAAAAAAACGCAAAAAACCCGGGAAGTACAAATGATGTTTCCGGAGGTACATAAATCATCAACCCACACGTGCTTTTGACTTATAACTTTTTAAATTAAATTATTTAGCTCGAAGCACGCGTGAGTTGAAGTTTCTTTCAAATCAAAAGAAGTTACTCAATTATATAAAAAAATTTGTTACACTGCCCCATTACCTTAAAATGAGTCAATTCACAACTAGTCATGGGATTAAAAAATGAATTCACATGTCAAAGTTTATGAGTTTTGTTTCATTTTTTGAAACACTTCTTTTTAAGAGGTAGCCATATCCATAAAACATTCAAAAAAAATATCTAAAATAAAGTTGGCATGTTTTGATTGGGTTAATTAATTAAATAGAAGAGAGATGAATTATTTGAAAAGCTTCCAATTAAAACATGCCATCCTTATTTTAGATGTTTCTTTGTGGTTGTTTTGTGAATGTAGCATAATTCTATTTTTAATCTTGGCAACAACTGTTGATAGAAATAATGTCTAAAAACATTATTAATATTTTTTATATCTTTACGTTTTCATAATCACAAAATATAAAAACGTTCAATGTAAAATTAATCGTAAACAAGTAATTAGTAGTAAATTTTCATTTCGAAAATTATATCACTTAAAGGTATCAATAAATAAATGCTTAATGCATTTTATAATCAAAGAAAATATTTATTCAACCTCACACTTTTATAAAATGTTGTAATCATTTTTATAAACATTACAAAACATTTTCTTCAATTAAAATAAATGTTTTATTCAAAATAAATATTTTCAAATTCAAATTTTCGGACCTAAAATGGCTAGAAAGTTCCAGAAAATCCTTCCTACACAAAAGGACAAACTGAGGAGCGCTCAGTCTAGGGCGGCCCCCTTAAATACACAGGCGGCCCCCTTATCTTTAAGGGGACCACCCACCTATTTAAGGGGACCGCCCATAGGTAGACGCTCCTCCATAATGTCATATAAATACTGGACTTTTCCCCACTATTTTCTCACATTTTGCACTCATTCTTTCTGATTAAAAATAGCCCACACATCTCATTAAGATCATTTGATCATTTAATCATAAAGCTTTGTTTTCAAGTGATCCAAGTTTAATTCCTCAAGTGCAAGAGAAAAATACTTCCATCATCAAGTAAAGAAGTATTACACCTCAAGTGTGTATTGCAATCTTGTTACATCCATATCATAACTTGTAAATTATTTGTACATCTTGTAAAGTTGTGTAATAGATAGATCTTGGTGATTGTTGTAAGTATAGTTGAATCTTAGTGATTCATCCTAGTTGTGAAAGTTATGTGTGAAAGTAGAAGTAAAGTGGTGAAGTAGTGTGGTGAAGAATACTAAAGCGTGAAGAAGTTGTGTAGTTGTGAAGTTGTGTTGTGAAGTCATGAAAGTAGTGAAGAAGTTGTGAAGTCGTGATAAATTGGTTCTAGCTAAGATTAGAACTCGACATCTAGCTTAGTGTCAGAAATTGATATAAGCGAAAGTTGTGTACGGTTTTCTCCGCCATAAGGAAGTTTGTTGACATAGTGAAAAAAATTCTCGAGTTAGGTGCTCGAGGAGTGGAGTAGGGCGAAGAGGTGCTTCGTAACCAAACCACTATAAATCATTGTGTTGTGGTTTGATCTTTCTAACTCTTATCTCTTATTTCTTTATTTGTTCTTACTTATTTATATTATTTATATTGTGCAAGTATTGAATTCACAAAAAGTCGAATCTAAGTTCTTATAAACAAACATAAACATTAAATTAAAAAGCGGTAAACTATTCAACCCCCCTTCTAGTTTTCCACAATTGGTATCAGGAGTCGTCAAAAAAAGATTTTTAAATAAATTGTATCTTTAAACTTGATGCGATATATGAATCGGAAATAATATTTAGAAGGACAATCATGCAAAGACTACCATCTATTTGAAGTGTGGATTTATTTATTGGAAAAATAGATTCGAAACTTATGTGAAGTCAAAAGATCTAGATCTTTGGCATGTTATTACCGATGGTGATTTTCCTCCTATTCAAAATAATCTCGAAACAAAAAAGGATAAAATTGTACCTTTTCATAAACAAAACGATGACCTTAAAAAGAAACTTGCTAAAAATAATGAAGCTAAAATGGCAATTTATAATGTTTTACCACGTAAAGAATATAAAAGAATTTTTATGTGTCAAACTGCAAAAGAAATTTGGGATACTTTGTTAATCACTCATCAAGGTAATAATCAAGTCAAAGCAAACAAAATAGATCTTCTTGTTCAACAATATGAAAATTCATGATTCCGGAAGAGAATCAATAGATAAGCATTTTGCTAAATTTAACACTATTATTACTAGTTAAAAGCATTTGTGAGTTTTTTCTAGCAAAAATTGTGTTAGGAAATTTCTTTAGTATGCATTACATCCTAAATGGCGCGCAAAAGTCACGGCGATTGAAGAATCAAAGATCTAAAACTCTATCACTTGACGAAACTCATTGAAAATTTGAGGTTTTATGAAGAACGTAATTAGTAAAGATCGGAAACCGTCAACAAGCATAAAGAGAACAAAGTAGATCTATACCTTGAAAGCTAGAAAGGAATCTATTCGTGTGAATTGACTGTATCACTTCACCGATAGTGAAGATTGAAGAAACGCCATGGCCGTAAGAGACTTCAAGAATTCTTCAAAAGCCGAGGACGATTGTAAGACAACCATATGAAGATAGAAAATCATTCCAAAGAAATAGACGACAAAAATGGCAGGCAAAATGAAAATCTGTTTAGTGTGGAGATCCAAATTCATCTCATAGAGAATTGTCCGATACTATCAAAATAATCAAATCAAGTGTGAAATCCATAATGACTCCATAGATCGGTTATTAGACTCATCTTAGGTGTGATAACAAAGATAGTAAACGTAGCGGACTATTAAGAACACATTCATGTTACTAATAAGGTTTTCTTATTATAAACATTAATAAAGAAACTAACTACTAACTACTACACACGCTTTCTATGCGTTTAGACTCTCATTGGAGAGACTATCTATGAATCGATCCCAATACTAGACGCCTTCCCCTCTTTATATACTAGAGGGGTTAGGGTTTACAAGACAAGATAAGATCAAAATAAAATTAGGAAACTATAACTCAGCATTAAATACGATTGACTAATATTTAATCGGCATTAATGTGATCTTTATCTTTTAGCTGAGCATTAAATACTGTTTGACTAATCTTCAATCAGCATTAATGTTATTCCAGCTTTGTCTTGTAGGTCCTCCATCTTTAATATATTTTGTCATAATCAACTCAAAGTATAATTCCCAACAATCTTCCCCTAGTTGATAATGACAAAACCAATAAGCACAGCTTCCTGAAGTAAATATAGATGAAGACTTCCCCTGAATCCATGCACTCTTCCCCTTTTTGTCATAATCAAATAGGAGTGCATGTAGATGGTAAATATATGAACAATAAGCTTCCCCTTAAAAGTATACTTGCCATCTCTTGAATCTTGAACTCAGTAGCATAGATCAAATCTTCCTTCAGTGCGTAGAAGACATTATTAAACGTCTTTGAATCATGCATAATTCTTGTAGACAACAAATAGTAACATGCCGACAAATAAATTTTGTAAATTTATTTATGTTCATGCCAACGGCCACCATCACAGTGAGCTCTGTTGCATCAACGAGAAACCAGTCATGTGTGAAAAATCATATCATGATACTGTATTCGTATTCATACTTCCAAACAAATCTATAAAAGAGGTGCATCAACCAATCAAGAATCAAATCATGACTTGAATCTTCAAAAATTGAAACTATTAACCATCATCATTGTTTAAGATCCAAGCGCGTCTGTTGTCCCATATCGGACGATGCTAGCAGAAGAAATCGTAAGCAGACCAGTAGGAACCATAAAGCCTACCAGCAGGAACCATAAACTACCAGCAGGAATCATAAGCTAAAATTTCCGATGAAAACCTTATAAACCCTAGATCGAGAGCCACGAGGCTCTAATACCAATTGTGAAATCCTATAATGACTCCATAGATCGTTATTAGGACTCATCTAGGGTATGATAACAATGATTGTAACACGCAGCGAAATATAAAGAACACAATCATGTTACTAATAAGGTTTTCTTTATCTAACAACTCTATCACTTGACGAACTCATTGAAAATTTGAAGGTTTATGAAGAAGTAATTAAGAAAGATTCCAAAACCATCAAAAAAAGAACAAAGTAGATTTATTGCCTTGAAAGCTAGAAAGGAATCTAGTGATGATGATAGCTCAACCTCCGATAGTGAAGATGAAGAATACGCCATGGCCGTAAGAGACTTCAAGAAATTCTTCAAAAGACGAGAACGATTCGTAAGACAACCACATGAAGAAAGAAAATCATTCCAAAGAAATAAAGACAATAAAAATTGCAATGGCGAAAGAAAATGCTTTAAGTGTGAAGATCCAAATCATCTCATCGGAGAATGTCCGAAACTATCAAGATATAAAAATCAAAAGGCGTTTGTTGGAGGATCTTGAAGTGATAGCGACGAAGATGAAGAGGAGAAGACAAAGGACGAAAAGTGTCTTATGGCTAAAGCTTCCAATGAGGTACTTTTTGAAACCGAATATTTTAGTGATGACCAATCATCATTAGACGAAAATGACTTAAATAGTGAATATAGTAGACTATGCAAAATAGGACTAAAAGTCATGGCAAAAAATAAAACTCTAAAACAAGCTAAAATAGAATTAGAGAATTAAGCACTATAATTAAAAGATAAATTATCTAGGTAAGAAAAAGGTAAGAAAGTAAATGAAGAATGCAAATTATGTCAAGACCTTAAGTTTGAAATTGAGAAGCTTAGAAAAGAAATATCTAGGCTAAATCAATTTAATAATAGTAGTCACTCACTTAAGAAAATAATAAGTTCTCAAAAACCTTCCAGAGATAAATCCGGTTTAGGATTTAATTTTACGAAAGGGTCACCTAGCGAAACCAAACAAGTAAATTTTGTAAGAGCTCAAGAAGTCGAGTCGAAATAAAAATTGATAGAATCAAACCCAAACTCAAAACCAAAATTTATACTTATAAACAATATTAAAATTCCTATTGCAAGTGATGATGAGGTAAAACGTTTTTACAAACCTTCCTTAAAATCCGGAGTCAGATTTACTAAACCCACAATGACGTCTAAAACACCTCCTCCGAGAAGAAAGAAAAACTCTCATCCTCGTTCCAAAACACCTCAACCTAGGAGAGACCAAGGTAGACCAAATTACCATAACACTAATCACACAATGTGGAATCATCCGCACCAACCAAGATTTACTCAATGTTGAAGAGAGCCTTAGATACTAACAACACAATGCGGATGGTCAATCTGCATGCATTTTGAAAAGTTGTTGTACTTCACCTCCGTAAAATTCCTAGCTCCACAAGAGAGCATGCATTCGAGTTACGAATGAGGTTGGAAGTCTATTGAAATTTTGTTGCTACTCGGATTGTTGATAACTTGGGTCAACGTTTAAGGATGATGCTAGATGATGTGGAAACTCAGATAGAGCTGTTCATGAATAATAATTTTTTGGGAAAGGTCGGAGGAGTTAGAAAAATTATAGGTGAACAAGATGCAATTACAAAAAGAAGATATCATCTTCATGAGACTATCTAGTCGCTCAAGAAATTAAAAGATGTGCTTGCCAATGTTGCACCATAACTGTGTCGTGGGTGAAGTTAACATGGTAGTTTCTTCTAGTAAGAAAAGAGAGGATAATAAATAAGAACTTATGTCTCGGTACTATGGTATCCAACCAAAGACAAGTGATCTCCTAAAGTTGTATGATGGTTGAAGCTGTATGGTTATGTTATGATAGATAATCTTTTAATTAACAACAAAATTAGATTCCTCAATAATATAAAACAATACATAATAATTCATATAAAATTAAAAACATTACAATAAAAATTAAAAACTTAAACTAAATATCTAAATTATAGTGTTCTTTAATTTCTTGCTTCATCTCCATTAGCTTATATTGCTGCACTAAGGGCAAAGTCTCGTTGATTCGTGAATTATAAAAGATTAAGTCTTGGTCCCGTTTATTTCTTATTTTTAATTTAAGCGTTTGACATTGTAGTGCATGTTCTATTCAACTCCGCTGCCTCCCGGTGCGCCGCTTCCCGGTGCGCCGCTTCCTAGATATTCAATTCCCGATTATTCAACTGTATATAATACTTTTGTTATTCTTTATTTTTCCCCAACTTGTCGACTTGAGGCTCTTCTATTTATCGGTTACCAAGTCAACAAGACCTCCTCCTGCAACAGATGAAGATTCAAAATGAGAGGAAGGCCCGATATAAAGTCATGGTGGTATTGCACTTCATAATCCGCTAATGTTTTTTGTAACACAGTGGGGTCACATGACGCGCTCTCGTTCCTCCGTTCGGCATTATCATTAACGGCACAAAATGCACCAATTCTAGGAGGAATTTGCATTTGCTGGTGATGGCATCGTATTATCAAATATGCTCCCCCGTTTCTTTCTCAAAGTAATCAACAACCACTAACCAAAACCCCCTCGTCTTCATGTCTCCATAGTGTTCCCTCTGATGTTGTTTTCCAACACGTCGCACTATGCTTTACACAACGCGACCTCTTCCTCTCTTGTCCATGGTTTTCACGATTCTCGGTTATCAGTCGTCTTGGCCTTTTGACGACATTTTGAAAACTTATTAGCTTTGACGTGCACCACCTCTTCGACGGGAGAGTCGTATTCAACGGGAGCCGAACCCTGACCCGAACTGTGACCCATAGAATAATCTTGACCCGTATAATAATCCTGATTACCGTCTAAACCTTGACCCGCATAATAATCTTGAGTATCAAATAAGTTCTTCATATCCATATCAAGATCAATACGGTTAAGCGGAGAATGCCCCTGATTTGATTTCAGAGACGGAGATAGTGAGTCGAGAGACGAAAGATACATTATATTTGGTTGTTCGTAAAAAGATTGTTGAGGGTTATACGGAGGATTGAATGGATGATTTTGATAATAAGGTTGTCTTTGTTGTTGGTGTGATTGATAAACCAAACATAAAGTTATAGTGTTAGACATATGCTTAAATATATTTCTAGACCATCTTCTAATGACATGATACAAGCAGGAGAAATGCTATTCTCTTTCATCTTCTAGAAAACAAGGATAGATATAAACACATATTATCCGAAGTCAACATGTTTTAAAAGGTTATATTGTCTGTTAGTCGTAAAAAGGAGAAAAATATACTTATATATTAAAGCCCGAGATTGTCATCCCGAGGCATTAATACTGAGCATTTAATGTAAACGGGTTGCAAAGTAATT
>BQNB010104503.1:0-21744 GCA_026074375.1 Tanacetum coccineum | reverse complement strand
AAACATACTTAGGGATGAGTTTAATTTTGTTCACTTTAGGATTTCTACCCTAGAAACAACTCTCGAGGATATTCAACTCTCGAGGATATTCAACTCTCATCATAATCTTCTTCAATCTGAAAACCCCGATCATCAAGCTTTAATCCTTGTCATTCATTATTTTATCTAGAATCCTACCCCAAGACACGTAGCATAAGTATCAATACTCTTAAAGTTTCGGTGATGTAAGATATGTAAAGTTATCCATGAAATAATAAAGTGATGATTCCGTTACATCTTGTTATCTGATGATATCAAAACTCGACATCGTTTGTCAATTCCATCGATTCTATTATGTTCAAACTCTGAATACTCTCCTCATACCTTTGCAACATAAATTATCATCCTCGATTATATGGGCGTCAGTACAATCAACATCTCAATATTATCTAACAATTCATTTTCTACACATTACCATATCATGTTTTTATGCTTAGGTAAGACGATTTATGATCATCTTATTGAAATGAATTAGGTCACTTCTTCATTTGAATAAGGAAATTATAAATCTCCGAACTATGAATTTATAAATTCTCAGTTACAAGAAGTTGGACGCTTCTTTTTGTAAGTGACAAATTATAAATAAATAGGCTTAAGTATATAACATACGTACAAACAAGTTTCTTTCAATCCGTTTGTACAAACAATTCCTTAATCATTATCATTATTACCTTTATTACCTTCATCATCTGTTCATTTCAAAATCTATATCTCACGTGATTAGCAACTCTCTTACAATCGTTCCTTGACATCACTCATTCCATGATCTTCGTATACTAAAATTCTCTGTTATATTCTGCAACGTAATAACAAGGAAACACACAAGAATCTATACAATGTCAAATGATTTCAATACCACTAGGTATGAAAATTTTGACAAAGACTTGTGATAGCATTCTTATTCGATGTTGACTTTTAAAGGTTAACGAATAACAATTCTTTACGATTAGAATGGCATAGCAAAAGTAGACCATAACCCACAGGTTCCGTAAATCAAAGTATTTTATCCACCCAGGTTCTATCAGGATCTGGAAAAAAAATTTATATTGGCTATCATCAAGAGGTGTAGTCTTGAAAATAAGTAGACGTGTGAAAGGAGGTAATTATAATTATGGTGTACAACATAATTATAAATGCATCACACACGTGGACTTGTGACCTTGATTAGCCTAACTTAAATTCATGCCCGGTACTATCATCTATTCAATTCAATTTTTAGCTAAATCTCGGGACGAGATTTCTATAAGGGGTGGAGACTATAACAACCCAAGAATTTTCATCAAATACAAAACCTATTTTACTATTATCACAATTGTACGGGGAAATTTTTCCCTATTATCCCCTTACTATGCATTGGTTAATATCTCATTATGCAAGGGAAACTTCATAACTAAAGTAACGCTCTCATGCCAACCTATCTATAGGCAATCCTGTCCTTCATATATGTCAAGCAAACAAACCTAACATGCAAAGTCAATATCTTATATCCTTATATAAAGTACATTATTCCTATAGATGTACCATTCGTAACGTTATATCAAATATGGCTTTAAACAATATCGTATACTCTAAACCCTAAATTCCATGAAGGTTAATATCTAAAAGAGAATTAACAAGTAATATAACACTAATTTAAATATAAACATCCCCAAGTCAATACAGTTACAAAGCACAATGTACAAATTCATTAAGCATATCTCTAATATAGACCGATTTACCTCGTTATCATTATAAATTTCTTCACCATCACTTTGTGTACAAGCTAATACACTCATTATACAAGTTTTAAACCCTAATTATTCATTCCTAAGCTTTCATACAACATTTTTACTCGCAAAAACCTAATACAAAAGTCAGATAACCTAACCTGGAGCAAAATACTAAAACCATGACCCATTTCTTTTTTTTATACAATGTAAACCAAAACCAATACTCAAATAAGTTTAAATAACTAAATTTACAACATCTCCAATCATATACAACTCATCATTTCATCATTTAACCTTCAACTAATGCAAATTAATCCAAGAAACCCTAATTGAGCCCTAATTGGAACTTTGGACCCGATTACTTCGTTTTTGCCCATTTTAAACCCGAGACACCCTAACAATCTTGTTATTAATCCTTAATAAAATCCTTACAAACATTAATCCATCATTATTGATCAAATGTACACGAAATGCAAGCTTAAAAACCCTAATGAGCCCTAATTGAACCCGTGAACCCTTTTCTTGCAAAATGATCCATTTTAAAACTTTCTATTGCAAACAAGCACCTCCATGACCTCACCCTTACACCCCTAAGCAGCTTACAAGCACCTCACTTCATTCCTTGGTCATAAAATTAGGCACATGACCTCCTTGTTGTCCCTTTTCTAGCCGTGACACCCAAACACCCCTAAAAACCTTCCAACACCTCCATGCTAGTTCCTAGATTTGCTACATCACACCATAGCTTCTCCACTTCATCTCCTAGCTGCTACACATGTCCAAGACCTGGCCATTAAGTTTCATTGGCCTCTAAGTTGAATTCGACTATAAATAGAGCCCTAAACCTTTCATTTTTATTCATCCCCCACTTCCTCCTCTATAACCCATCATAGCAGCAATCCTTTGCTCAATATGAATTCTAAGAGATCTTAAGAAGTTCCAAGAACATAAGTGAAGCAAAGAAACCAACAAAAGAAGCCTAGGAGTCGTTATTCTAGGCGTACGAAGCTAAAAGTCCCGACTTCGACCTGTTTTCAAGCTATAAGATCAAACCCAGGTTCTGGATGTTCTACTTCTGCTCCTACACTTTTATAATGTTCATATGATCCTAAATAAACTCTTGTTATAGTTTCATAACTCAATTCATGCTTATTTTCCGTTAGATCTAAAAAAACCGTACACCCAAAACCTAATTATTATGTTTTTCTTAAACTAAATGTTTAGTAATTGGTTAAATATTGTTATAATCTATCCTAGCATGCTTAAATAATGTTAAAATAACCACTTTATTGATTAATGAAGGAATTTGAACTTAAAACCCTCAATTACGTTTTAGAAACCTAATTTTGACCCTTTGCTTCATAGCTAAACGAATCATTATTTAAACTTTCATTTGAAAAAACCTCCATAATTTTAACTTAATATTTAGATATGTCATAACCTGTAAATGACTTTGAAAATGTTAAAATAAGCTTGCATGGCAATTCGGACTTGTTTTACAAAAGTATTCCATGCAAGGGGTATATATCGTAACTTTCTAAAATTCATAACTAAAAGGACGAAAAGTGCATTTACAAGTTATAACTATAGGGGTCTATTATGTCACTTTACAAAGTACAAGGTTTACTTTGTATATCTTTTAAACTTGAAGGACCAAACTCGTAAAAGTGCAAACTCCAAGGGTATATTTTGCCACTTTTCATTCTCAAGGGTCTAAAATGTAACATTTTGAAAAAGTATAAAATCATGTTCAAAACATTACAAGACATAACTTTAATTAACGCTTGACGTGCTTAACATTTCCAGATATTGATTAAAACGCTTAAAACCGATTATATCGTATCACAATACTAGGAGCTTCATATTAAGAGGTTTCATCTTGGTATTACTTCTGACGAGTTATTGGGTTTACAAATTAAATTGCTCGTAGCTCCTCAAACGTTTACTTGAATGACTTGCTGAATAGATGCCCCGAACAGTGATACAATAATTCCAAACTCTTCAATCAAACTCATAACCTCTTAAAACTAAAGGTTTCTAGAGTAACAATCTCTTAACTTGACATATTTTACTCAATGTTGCCGGTGACGTGGGCTATTTATAATCATCTTTCTATATCCAACCTTTCCCTTAAGATTGTGTAAGTCGTAGCTTTCATTTGAATATTTTATTTTACATCAAATATCAGTGAAGTTCACTAACCTCACCTTATACTTATTTACATGATTTATAAACCCCGAGAGATGATATCATGCTTGTTACTAACTCATTTACATACTCGTTTATCTTATTACAATGTGATTAACTTTCAAAACTAACTACATGCTTAAACCCGGAATACAAGTGTTTTTAACAAGTAAATGATATCCTGAACACTATTACAGCTACAGTCTAAGTTACATTATGCCAAAAGTCCCTCATTATCCCCCCTTTTGGGGGAACCCCATTAATCAATACGGGAGACGCGAATAATGTAGGATAGATCTAGAGGGATTGACATCCAGTTTGTGTTTATCCTGATAGGTATCCCAAAACACTAAGCTTTGAATATCAAGTTATAAGGCAATACCTACACAATGGCCATTATCTATCTATCCATCAGTATAATATATATATAATATATATATATATTATATATATATTAAATATAATATATGAATCTAAAAATAGTATAATCACATCATTGGGTATATATATACAACTAGTCTTTTATGTTGGCCATGGAGCTTAGAACCAACTATACTATACCAGACAAGGAAACATGACCAAACAGACCAAACCAAGACAAAAACGCAGTAAAACATGTTACTACAAATAATTGCATTGTTGCAAACATACAAATAAAGCGGGTATATAATAACGTGACCCAAGAATCTAACAATACCATTTTCATAATAATTTGTGTAGTACAATTATTACACTATGACTTTATTCCAAACATTTAATCAAACTATGAATTTCACTCAACCGTTGTGTCGACTTTTTAGCAAGATTTATCGCAGGATATTGAAGCAGATATACGCAGGAGTGGCATGGACTCGAAGGATGCTAAAACATTTATCCATCCACATTGTTATGTAACTAGATTTTGGGACCTGCCTTTGTAAAACTCTGATTTGAAATGAATGATAACGTGTCTTTTGAACAAACTTCTCTTTTGAGTCATTTTCTATGATTATGATTGTTGTATCCATGAAGTAATACCCCAGATTAGCTTCCGCTGCTATATTGTAAAAATGGGGGTGTTACAATGATGTTCAATGATAACTTGCTCGGGCTTAATATTTTGGATGAAGACTTGGGTAAACTAGTAACCAGCAGTGCGGTTAAGATGGTGAAGACCTGTTAATTACTATCACTTAAGGAGATACATGTTTTCTTCAGTGTCAGATGCGAGACGTTTGGATAATCGAAAAAAGGGTGATGAATTCTCAAACTTTTCTGGTAAGTATTGAGTTGCTCTACACTATTCTTCCAACATTAGTGCAAGCTTAAGTCACAAGAACGGGGAATTCTACTCAGTTTCAAGTTTGGTATATCGGGTTTACTTCACTCATTGGTTACTTCCAAATAGCCTACAAACAGTTTGTAAAATGATAGCACATAGGGGTTATATAGAAGATTTTATCAGCAATTGATTCTCATAGGATAGATCTGAGCTAATTTATTCTTCACATAAGTACTCAAGTAAATGTGCGTCTAAGGTTTTGCTAATTTTGAGGTATCGAAACCAGCAAGGGGAAATGAGTAGATACACCCCGTGAGTCTTTGCCTTCTTTTTTCTTGAAAGCAGTTATATAAGTCATCTTTCTTGAATCTTTTTAGTTAGGCAATGCGGAAGACTAATGTCAAACCGCAGAGAAAAACTAGCTTTAATTTAAGATTTGGTACATTTTCTTCAGACACATGAGTGTAGTGATACTTGAGAACTTTATTATTCATATTTGAATTTCCAGGGGGACAGTGTATGTGAGAAGCATTATTCAAGCGTAAGAAGATACTTTGCGAATCCAGATAATGGCTTACCCTAAACATTAATCACTAAGCTATTCTTAAAGGAGCAGAAATATTTGATGTGGTATCCTACCAATTCCGCTATGCACTTAATTATTCTAAGCTTAAGAAAGCTTTGAAACTGCTCAAGAGAGGATTGCTAGTTTGGGGGGAAGCTTTGAAAGCTTCTAAATTAAGAATATGCGGCATGAATTAGGGGGAAGCTGATTCATTTCTAGTTTAGGGGGAAGCTTTGAAAGCTTCTAGAAAAGTTATATGGCAGGAGAATTAGGGGAAAGCAAATTCAGAAGCTCTCCAACAGAAGTGTATAGGTTACTAGTCCTTGCCTATTATAGTATTTCTCCTACAGGTTACTACAAAGATGATTTATGTTGGAGTGCAGACTTAAAGTCAAACACCATAGAAGACATCATCAGCATTGGACACTTCATAGAAGTTCTTGTTCTTAATCATTATGTACTTGTTAGAAAAATATTGTAAGTAATTCCGTATATCGTCTCGCTGGGAAATTGTTAGGAATTCAATTACGTGGACCGACATTAACGGAATTACCATTATTTACCATATCACCACACATAAGGACTAATATAGTCAACATAGGATTCTTATGTAATGTGTGGTGGTATAAATACCCCTCTATGGCTTCTATAGAGGGGTTGAGTCTTTTGTATCTTCCACATGTTTGTCAAGTTTACTTTCTCTCACTACTCTCTCTCACTAAAATGGCTATTATGTGGTTTGACTCACCAAGACCACCAAGATCATAGTTTTTGTGTTTCTTTCACAAATACTTAAATGCAAATACCTGAAAAGAGAAATACTCTGTTTGTGTATAAATGCATGACTTTGTGGGTTAAGACCGACCCTAGGAAAAGTGTAATAAAAATGACACCTTATCAAATACGCTAGACTTTGGGATTTGCTTGTCCTCAAGCAAATGGGCTTTTCTACCTAGACAATAACAATATGAGGGTCATTTTTACCTACTCTTTAAAAGTATTTTACAACACAACCTTCTAGACCTTGTAATTAAATAGCACGGAAAATATACATTAGCACCTCACATAAGTGTTTGGGAATCTCTCTTTCACTCGGTTTGTATAGTAAATTATAACAAAAGGAGGAAACGTAAAATCAACACTCGTTACCGTGTCATAAGCATCTAAATTACGCAAAGTCTTTGGTAAAGGAACAACCTCTACCGTAAGGTGAAGCATAATACATTACTATTCTAAGAGTCTTTTAAAAGTTGGTGGATTGTAGCATAAGATAACATATAATGGAAACAAAAACAGATGGGATACATTTGGGTGGCTTTGGGTGAATTTAGAGTGGAATGAGTTTAGTCTAATTATTTTAACAAGAATACAAGCTGGCTATGGTTGCTAAAGCCATAGACTTAGACGAAGATATAGCAAACACTACACAACTCTACACCATCTCTTATCACTTATTTTTAAATAAACATAAGACAATATGGGGTTAATAACACGTAACCCTACCGTGAGCTTTTACAGTGCTCGATAATTAACATACTAACTATTACCATAATGATGTGGATCAAAATAACATGAGATCATTTGACAACATATGGGGGAATTGATTTAACTTTTATTCCCTATACTTTCGCGAAATAAATATTACCATAATCCCAATCGTCCTAAAAACATGTATTTACAAAGGGATAAGACTAGCAACCGTGTACTCAACTAATTAACTTGGGTGTAAGAATCAAGTAATGAACTAAAAATGATTACATTCAGGTAGGCTAAGGCTAGTTGGTATCAACGCTTGGTTTAAGGTGACAATGCTCTTCATTAATAGATTGGAATCCACAAGAAAAACAAAGAACCATGAAAAAAAAGGGAGAGCACGGAGGGTTGTACTAGGGATCCTGCACTAAAAATGAGTTTGCATGGCAAGGGTGGGTGATAGTTATATGATCGTGATGACCATACATAACAATTATATTTTAAAATATGGGTTAATCCTAATTCCTCTTATCAAGCAAAACCAATCCGTTACTATGCGGACTCAGGATAGCATCATATAAACAGTTCTAGAATTTAATATGTTATCGTACACTCATATAATGTAATACCGATCTCAATACCTCCAGAAAAGCGACAAAGACCCAAGTACACATCTTTAATGACGGAATAGACACATATGACTACATTCGAACCTTAACTCGAGAAAGCTAAAGGTATAAACTATCTTGGGTATTAATAATAGATACCTGAATTCCTATAGATCTAAAGGCGAACCTCACATTTTGGGTGGAATTATGAGGTTTTTTTGTGCTAGTCAATATAAATTCCCTATCTATGAACCTATTTAATACTCGTTTCGTTTGTAGCGTGTTATAAAAAAATAAAATTTTGTTAAAAATACCTCTTTATGTTATGTTTTGGATATATTACCCATCATTTTAAGGGACAAAGCTAATGACAAATGAAAGAATAATTTCTGAAGGCTTATCCCCCCCCCGCTTACACTTAATTAGAATATTGTCCTCATGTGACTATAAAATACCCTGTTAAAAACTAAAAAAAGGGAAAAGAAAACAAGTAAAAGAAACTAGTACTCCCTGGTTATTCATAATTTAGAAGAAAATTGCGATAACTGTTACATCGTCCTCCAAGTATCATACTAATAAAACTTTCAAAGAACATCCAAGCTTCTTCACATAAAATACTGTAATCAAAGACAAAGACAACTATATCCAACTAAAAATGTGCAATATACAACATAGACAACGTGAATTTGGGTGACTCGATAAACATTAAATATAAGATGAGATGAATAGTTAAACTCGTTGGGTTTTTTGCAGTTCATAAAAGAAAATTACATATTTTAAATGTTGTGCACGTTTTATTTTCAAAAATAATTAAAAACTTTAAGTTTTACTAGACGCAGGGTGTGGTGACGTCGACATGGTTTTTTGTGACCCCGATAACAGGTGTATTTTTTGGGTGGTGACAGGCGTCACGTGTTAATCGTGACGGTCTCCACATTCATGGGAAAACAAAATTTTTGTTTTTATGAAAAATTTCCTGCACTTGAGTTCTAAGTTAATTCATGATACAAATAGCTGGCATAAAACCTTAAAAAAAAAGGAAAAAAAAAAAGAAAAAAAAAAAAGGGGGGGGGGATAGAAAAAAAAGAAAAAGAAAAGAAAAGAATAAAAAAAAGGGAGAGGGTAAAATATAAAAATAAGGGGAAAGGGGGTGAGATTATAACAATTCAATCATATGACTCAAAACTGACGTGAATTAATCTAAACAATTTATTTAACTTGTTTGAATTTGACTCAAAAGCCGGATAAATTCCCCTACACTTATTGTTTGCAAAATACCTTTGATTGAAATTAAGACGAAGTTAAAGACAAACAAAGCATGATTACAAGATGGTTCAAACATAATAAAACAAATTATAGAAAATTAAAACATACATGATACTCTTAATTGCGAGAAAAGTAAATATTGGGTTGCCTCCCAAAAAGCGTTTGTTTTTGTTCTAGTCACGAGCCTGACTCTACGCTTATTTAACAGATAAAGGGGAGGGTTCCCCTACACTTAAGTTCAAGTGCGGGTGATAGTAACGGTACATACCATCATGATGAGAAGGAGCCATACGTTGAGAAATTTGTTGTTGAAGAATAGGCTCTAAATAGTGTGCTTCTAGAATTCTACCTCTCTTTTCTTCATTTGGCATATCGAATAAACTAAGTTCTTCTCCTAGTGGAGAAACTTCCTTAGATTCTAGCCCCCAATCATTATTAAACATCCCAATTTGAAATATCAACACCTAGGGATATACTTTTTTCCTAATAAACCCGTTTAAATCTATAATGTTCTCTAAGGGTCAGTCGTATACCTGGGTTATAAAAAACTATACACACCCGTAGGATAGGAATTTGCCTTGATTGTTAAATAATCTACTATTGATGTGTCGTCTTATGTATGTAATTTATTAATCAAGTTAATTTATATTTTCCACAAAACCATATCACACCTCTGAATGACAGTGTATCCGGTCAAGATGTAAGGTTCATTCGTTAATAGGGTTCGATCACTAAGAGCGATGGTTAAAATCTTTTCAGTTTATTAATATCTTGGTTGTCTAATCTATGTTAATTCTAATCAACGTCCTACCTATGCTAAACCTATGTATTATAAATCCTAATGGCAAAAGGGGTTTTCAGCCGTTAAGACTGGCACAGGTTGAGTTGTTAACTAAAATCAATTTCATGACACTTTAACTCGCGCAAGCAAATTAACAGAAGATAAAAGAGTGGTTGAGACAAATATAAGGAAACTGTATTAACCATTATTAATCTGATTAGAACGTTGGTTTGTTTATTTAGTGCAATGATTTCTTGTTTCGAGGTGTTACATATCAAACTTAAGACTAGGCTTTTCATTCTTCCTAAACCAAGCAATATAATTCCAGTCACAATAAAAGTATCTGCATAAAGCATCCTCATTTTGGATATTATAATCTATCTTAGGGATTAAAGCAATGGTGATCTTGTTAAACCCTAGCTCATAGAGACTTTACCTACTTACTGCTTAATGACTCTTTATACACTAGTAGTCCACTTGTCCAACTATCCTATGGAATCAGAACGTTATTTGTTGAATTATCTAGGTTCACCTTCTAGTCCACGTTTAATAAACCAAAGGAAATATCCAATTAACTAGTTAAGCCTGAAGCGTATCTAGACACCGTTGAATGAATAGTTCACCTGCTAGACAACACTATAATAACCAAGGACATATCCAATTAACTAGGAAAGATAAATATTAGGTGAATGAGACGTGCTTGGGTTGCCTCCCAAAAAGCGCTTGTTTTTGTTCGAGTCACAAGCCTGACTCTACCCTTATTTAACAGATAAAGGGGAGGGTTCCCCTACACTTGAGTTCAAGTGCGGGTGATAGTAACGGTACACACCATTGTTATGAGAAGGGGTCACATGCTGAAAAATTGGTTGTTGAATTATATGTTCCAAATGGTGTGTTTCTTTAATCATAACATTCTCTACTTCTTTTGGCCTGACGGGAAAATTTAGTCTCTTTCCAAGAAAAGAAACTTCTTTAGGTTCTAATTCCCAATCATCTTCTATCATCTCCATATTCAAAAAATCAACACCTAAGGATCCACTATGTCCTAATAAACCCGGTTTAAATCCATAATGTTTCTTATGGTTATCTACACATGGGCGATAATAGCAATACAAATCTCTAAGGTGGAAAGATGCCATAAGAGGTAAAGGTGGTGTATGAATGGTCAAATTATCTAATACCTTCATCCTAAAACTATCATGACTTTGTGGTTTGATGGGTGGTTTGAGGCCTCTTTCGGTTCTTAGACTTGCATCTAAGGGTGGACAATTAAGTAAGGGTTGTGGTTGAGGCTCCGGTTTATCAAAACTAGGAACTTCCCTAGAACTAAGAGGAGTGTTGTGATTACAATTCAAGCCTAGTTCCTCTTGTTTTGCTTTGTTCAAAGGTTCTGCCTCTATTAGGGTTCCTAAAGTCTTTTCAACTTCTTCAAGGTAAGTCACGGGCGGTGTGTATTCCACAAATGACGGTAGGGTTTGTATGGTATTCTCAGGGCTTGTAACTCCTACCTCATTATCCATCGTACTTAGGCTATCTACATGCTCATCATAATTTAACCATGCCATACACCTAGGTACCTGTACCCTAACCATATCATCCCCAACTATTTGAGCATTTGGATTTGCTATTGTTTCATCAAAAATAGTGCTTGTTGGGTTACTACATTTTTTTTATCATATTAAGCACAATCCTCTATGGCATACCTTGCTCCTATATCACTAAACTTCCTAACATCCCCTTTTGGTTTCAAATTGATGATATGGCGGGATAACGAGTCGAGATGTTTAAGAAAGATTTCAATTAGGGTCCATATACTAAGGCCATGATTCGGGACTTTTCGGATTATGTCTTTGAAACGAGTCCACGAATCGTAGAGAGATTCATCTTGATGTTGTTGGAACACCAAGAGTTGATTATGGAAGAATACATCAAACCTACCTACGCTAGAATAATCATACCTATTCATTATAATTTTCAAATTTACAAATGTTACGAACAAAGGGCACAAAAAAAAGATAGACTACAAGACAACTAATATGCGGAATTAAAGTCTCACTTGAAAGGATTCAAGCAAGTAGAACTAAGCTAAACTATGCTCGAAACCTAAATATTCCCTATGCACCAGCACCAAAAACTTGTTGCGGTCGTTGTAAGACTTCTACACGAAGTTTTATAACTCCCTAGGCGGAGTACCTAACCGTTGTATTAGTAGTATAGGCAAGACTCGGGGGTTGTTATCGTTATCTAGGGAAATAGGTTGGGAAGGCTTGATCACGGTCTAACAGAATTCTAAGGGTTGAGGGAAGATTCTTTTTGTGTTTTTATATTTTATGAAAGCAGGTAAAATCATATATTGGGGGAGGTGGTTGGTTTTAGCTATCAAACTAAATATAAACCAAACTACTGGTGATAACAATATAATAAAAGACTGTGTTTATTTAATCATGTATTACTCCTTAGATTGCTTCTCCTAATGTTGTTGCTTTGTCACACTTGTGATGATCTATGTAATTATTTCCTAAGTCATGAACGTATTATAGACCCGCGTCTATTAATATTCCGTTAAGGCAACGCTTAAAGTAATGTAGTATAAAGACTATTACAAGGCCCGAAAAGTATATTAAATGCATTTGAAATATATTAAGCAGTTGATCATCCATATAAGGGGCAAGGTAGTATGGAAGACTATTACCCGTTGGTATCCTTTACTACCAATTTGTTTTCCTAGACATATCAACATCAATAGAGACAAAGAAAGCCTGGTTTTCTAAGACCTACATATATCCATCAGAAGAAGCACACCACTAAGATCTACATCCTAGGTTTCATATAATTATAAATAAAAAACAATAGATGTTTAAGCCAAGCATATTATAGATAAGCAGAACAGATAAGTAAATTCACACACCAGACATATTGTTTGATTATATAAGGTCTTACTTGATTAGAACATGAATTAAGGAAGTACAATAGGATTTTGAGGCCCTTAAATGTCCCTAACAAACTGCTAAGAACTAGGGTTGTACCCTCTTTTTATTATAAGTTACAACCCTATAACCCTAATTTCGGTTTGCATATATTCGAAACAATCGCTGCGACGGCGTTCGGCGTTTTAATCGCCCCCCCCCCCCCCCCTGATGCCGTCATGGACCAAGTATATTCTGATAATGGGCTGGGTCGTACAATCCGACGCCGTCTTGAGATCTTGTTAATGTAGTCTTGGAAAATCTGTTGTGACGGCGTCAGTGTATTCTTTGACGCGTTCTCCAGCTTCTGAGGATAAATTCTTGAGCCAATGTTGGTGTAGGTCAGTAGTCCTTGTCCGTTTCTTTCTTAAATGAGCCCAAGTTACGTGTATTTCTTTCCAAAATGCAAAGTACTAAAAAAGAATGATTAAGTACCATTTTGGTTAAACATAGTATTTAGGGGGTTAAACGGCCCCGAAAAAGTGTATAAAATGACACCTCATCAACACCCAAGTACTACCTCAAATGAAAATGCGCCTGCTGCTCATGTAGTCCATTGTACTATGATAGGAAACGACACGAAGGTGTCAAACCTTAATATCTATTCACCACATTTGTGCTTATAACAAGTAATTAACGACTCATGATAGGGGACTTTGTGGCAGGGTACTTAGGCAATACGTAAAAGTTTAAAGCATTTGTGTCCAAAAGTAAAAGCAAGCAATGCCTCTTGAAAAGTAATCGCGGGCATATAAACGAGTTTGTAAACGAGCATGTAAATGAATTTGTAAACGAATACGTAAACAGGTTTGTAAATGAGCATGTATTATCCCTCAAAATAGTTCAAAACAAGTAAATTAAGGGCTGTGAGACTCACAAGGTCTTGAGAAGTATTAGTATTGATTTAAAATAAACGAGCATGTATTCTCCCCCAAAGAGTGAAAAGAAAAACGGGGCTATGAAGACTTGCCATAAGTGAAGTAGTGAATCGGGGAAATAATCACAAGTATAACACGCAATGACTCCTAACTGCAACCTAATTAAACAGTGACGCGCTTTAGGCTTACAACAATGAGTGCTCTAAATACTTATGAGATGTATAAATATATTCACAACCTAATTTTCTTGTATCTAAGATTTTCCAAGTCCAAAATATACTTTATAACAAAAGCTACAAGTGTTTTATATAAAAAAGTAAAGAAAATAGTAGGCTAGAAATAGGCTTTTCCCAACTTTACAGGAGCGTAACTCCCTCGTTTTCTACTAAAATAATATGTTTCAAAAGCCTAGGTTGAAGGTTTGTAAGTTATCTTTCAAAAAATATAAGTTTAGCAAATTTATTCAAAGCTTAAAGGGTCCAAAAGTGGTATTGAATCCACCAAAGTCTTGTTGTCCAGAAAACAGAAAACTTACCCGGTCTTGTTTTAGTCATAACTCGCTCAATTTTTATCGTTACGAGTTGATCCAAATTGATACGTTTAAGTTAAGATGTCCTCTACCAAATTATCAAATGGAAAATAAATCCAAACTACTATTAAAGTGGTCATAAACTCATGTAAAGTCCAGAACTCTGTTTTGCGCACTAATCTTGTAAAATCATATGAAAATGAACACGGACCCGAATCTTTTGGGACACCTCCAGAAATTTAGGTAACATGCTATATTAAGATATTTTGAAAAGATTTTTACCCATGGGTTCCGTTAAGGTTGTCGTTACAAGTCATAAAGCCAACATAAAAATCTGCTCAATTCTAGAGTTTATAATTCAAGCTTTTCAACAAGTTTCACTTATACACAAGCACACTAAGAAGCTATAATTCATATATAAGATGCATATAATATATTAAAACATGAAAATAATGATACTTACAAATATGGATGAAGATGGATGCTTAAGTATGCAAGATTTACCCAAAAACCACTATAAAAACCCTAGACATTAATTCCAAACTCTAGATTTATAAAACCCTTATAAAGACTTCACCCTTGCTTGAATACTACTTGAAATGGTTGAGATTAAGAATGTTTGAGAGTGTTTAAGTATGTGTAAAATGAGAGGAAAGTGGGTTCTATTTATAGGGCAAAGAGTGGTGTAACTAGGCTAGTTACAACAAGTAACCAAGTTGGTTGGTATTAGATTACTTAGTTAGTTCATGGGGAGTATAAGGGAGACAAAAGTACAATGGGAAGAGTGAATAGGAATGGGTGGTTTCCCATGGTAGTTGATATTATGAAGGGATGATGTTTAGAGCTTTTATCCAATGTGCATATGGTATATTGAAGGAATATTTTATGACAAGAATTGATGGCTTAAAGAGTACAACAGGGAGGGGAAATATATTTAAATTTTGAAAGTTTATAAATGCAAGAATGTATATATAGATAAAAAAGTGGTGAAGTGTTGGGTAGTTTGTGTATGCATGCATGAAGTAAAATGCAAGAATTGAATGATTCACGTAAAAGTTGGTAAAACCGAATGCAAATGATTTATAAATCATGATCATGAGAATGAAAATGTACTAGTAAAATGTAGACTAAACTTAGTCTGGAGGCGAAACGTGTCCAAAGTTATTTTTCATTGTACGCTGGATAACCTCCCCGGTTATAAGTTAAAGCAAGTACGTACGTATTCAAAGTAAATTGTTCATGTTTTTAAGCAAAAGAAATCCTGAAATTTTAGGTTGTCACAACGTCTATTATGGCCTCATGGTCATTTTATCAATGAGGTATGGATATCTTAGGTCTTCTCACACAAGCAGCCAGAAGGGTCAAGTTTGTCATCATGGCTATTGATTATTTCACTAAATGGATCGAAGCCAAGCCACTGGCTAGGATTATCGGTAAAGAGGTAAAGAAGTTTGTGTGGGATAAAATTGTTTGAAGGTTCGGTCTTCCTATAATCATTATAAGAGATAATGGGACACAATTTGTGAGTGATCCATTTAAGAGTTGGTGTGCAAGATTGAACATACAACAAATAAACATAACCGTGCTCACCCCCAAGCCAATGGTCTGGTGGAAAGGGCAAACAAAAGTTTGATGGAGGGCATCAAGACAAGGTTGGGAAGAGATATGGCCAGTTGGGTCAACGAGTTGCCTAGCATCCTATGGGCACATCGGACATCTCTTAAGCAGAGTAACGAGGAAACCGTGTTCAGTCTAACATATGGTAGTGAGGCCGTCATACCAGCCGAAATAGGCATGCCCACACACCGGACCATGATGACTAGAGAAGGATTTAACGATGAAGAGCTCTATTTAAACCTGAACATACTACAGGAAAGAAGGGAAACATCGGCCATCCGAGAGGCCATATACAAGACGAAAATGGAGCAGTAGTATAAAAGAAGGTGTGGCTGATAAGTTTCAAGCCTAGGGAGTTTATGTTCTGAAAGAACGTAGCAAGTAGGGTTGAAGAACATGGGAAGCTAGGACCTACATGGGAAGGACCATACAAAGTTAGGGAAGCGTACAAGAATGGCTCCTACAAGTTACAAACTATGGAAGACAAGGAAGTGTCGCGAACATGGCACGCCATTAACCTTCGCAATTGTTATTTGTAGAAGTTATTGTGTTTAGAATTCCAAAATCATTTTTGTAAGCTAAGATATGTAACCGCAACGAATTTTAACAAAGGAAGAAGTTCCTCTTCCTAACCCGAAAGGAAGGAGCAATTTTCCCGCACTATATTTTGTTAAGGCACAGTTTATTACCAGACGGCTCGCTACCTACGGATAAATATGTAGTCAATTATTTTACCCCAAAAGATGTTAAGACATAATGGATGAGCCAGAGTGCACAATACTAAAAGGCATTATTTTACCACAAAAGATATTAAGACATCGAGGATGAGCCAGAGTGCATAGCACTGAAAGGCATTATTTTACCCTAAAAGATGTTAAGACATCAGGGATGAGTCAGAGTGCACATCACCAAAAGGCATTATTTTACCTCAAAAGATGTTAAGACATTAGGGATGAGTCGGGGTACACAACACCAAAAGGGCATTATCTTACCTCAAAAGATGTCAAGACAACAAGAAGAAGTCGGAGCGCATAACGCCGAAGGACATAATTACACCATGTCAAAAAAATACAACAAACATAGGATTAAGCTAAGGTAAAATTAGCACGGTAATCTAACATGAGCGAATGAAAAAAAAAAGAAACTATTCCTTATTACATAAAACAAAGTATACTTTATTACATAACAACCAGAATACAGAATGTTCACAAGCAAAGAGAAATCAAAAGGAAAGGCATTCAGAAGGAGATATAAAAATCGCTCGACGAACCCCTTATAACAATCTAGGTCACCTTTTGGGCTGAAGGATCTACATGATCAGCAAGAGCTGCGGAGTTGGAAGGGACAGAGGTAGTATCAATCAGAGCAGGATCTGGAATCACCTTCATCAAATTAGCCACGGAGTGGCGGTACCCTTTAGCAATCTTGGTGAGTACTCTTTCTCAAAAAGTTTATCATACATGGGATAAAGTTTTTTGTCGAAATACGAGTCAAAACCCTTTGTCGTCTTCAAAACTGACAAGATTTCATGGTCGGAGCGACCACACTCAACCTTTTGCTCCACCCGGCTTGAATCTCAATATTAAAAGGTCCAGGCAAACTTTTCTTGTACTCGTGACTCTGAAGAATGTGACTTAAAACCGTTGGAAGAAGTTAGCGAATGCAATCAAATTTCTCTAGTTTGGTTTGCCCCAGCCTAACTAGCAGATCTTGTCTTTCTTTGGCCCATTCAATGGCTTCTTTCTTAGCAGTACAAAGTTCATAGATCTTTCCTTTAAGTTCTACCTCAAACTCTTTAATACGATTGGTTTGGGTTATGTAGACAATTGAAAGATCAGCCTTTTCTTTTCCAACGTTTCAACCTTGCCGGCACAACCTGAATGCCCCTCTTACAGCTCCTTAAAACAATTTGACAAGTTGGTATAAAGACTGACATTATGCTCAAGGTCCTGGTGCGCTGTCACCAACTTTCAAATAGTATTCGAACATTCCTCATGGGTTTTGGCCAAAGAAGAGTAATCATCTTGAAGGGCTTCAAATCTTTGCAACATATATTTGCTTAGGCCAATACCTCCTATCAAGATTAAACCAGGCTCTCTCGAGTGCAATAGGGGTAGGGAGAGCATTATTATCTTCTTTAGCAGCCGAAGTAGCTAGGTGAACCATTATCTCGCGGCACCACATTAGAGTGTCTACCCTACACCTGTTGGGAAGCACCCACTAAGGAACATAAATAGCTCCAGAAGGCTCACCCTCTTCAAAGTGACGACCTAAAGAAGGCGAAAGAAAGTAAGAAAAAAATAACGAATAACAAAATACAAACAGATGTACAAGGTGCATTAAGACGAATATACCTACCAATATATGTCTCGGTTCGGACAAAAGGGCACCACCAGAGCGACCATGACTCGAGCCAGGGTTTCGGTCGGACGGGAAGCATCATTGGCATTGAACTCATCGGGAAAAGCATCTTATAGGTTGACATGCAACGCTTCTTCCGCTGGATTCATGAAAGGCCCCATCCCACCAGTCCTCTCCTTTTCCTTATCCACATCAATATAATTGTAAACGGATTCATCATCACACTCCTAAGAAGAAAGACGAACAACCTCGTTATCAGCTACCGGAGTAGATCATGAAACATTTCTTTGACGAGGTCGATGAAGAAGCTCGTCAGCTTGGTCTCCCTCGGAATCTGAATCACTGTGTTTGGAGTTGCCGAAAGGAGCGGCGATTCTGATAGGAGTACGAGAAGTAGTTCCTCTGGAGCTTTTAGTTTGACCTTTCCTAATGGCCTGAGTTTTCCTTCTATTAGGTTTGGGTTTAGACCTCCCCTTACCAACAACCCTTGTCTCTTTGGTTTTCTTCTTTGTCGCAACTCTAGTAGTCTGAACTTTCTTTTTCTCCTTGGCAACAAGGACTTTCTCGTTCGCCACTTCCATTGCTCGTTGGTCGTCAGTCTTCACCGGAATGTTTTGATTCTCCGGAAGGGGGGGAGTAGTATTTTGGAAAATATTTTCCTTGGCGGGTATAACATCTCCCGTCAAAATCACCATGCTGGTAGTAAAAGGAAAGCGGATGTATTCAGACATGGTAATCACTATAAAAAAGAGGCGACAAGTATAACACTAAGAAAGGCTGGATAATATACTTACACATGTATAAAAACATATATAAGGTCATAATGTTACTATTCCCCCGGGTATCCTTAATAATGTGACAAAAACCAGGAAACTTCCAAACGATGGCAAGCCCAACGGTAAAAAGGAGAGCATAGTGCACCGAACAAAGATCTATAATATTCTCAGCCAGGGTCCTCACATCCAAAATGATATAATCATCATCCAGCAAAGGGTCATTAATATCGGAGTCATGGTGCCTCTAGGCCACGGCATCCGGAATTGCCCTTCTATCAATAAGGAAAAATTTATCCTTCCAACCTTTCATCCCGAGAATTTTTCGCGAAAGATCTTACCATCGGATGCCTTACCCGCTCTCTTCTCGAAATAAAATCATTGCCCTTGTTTGCTAAGCTTATATAACACGCAAAAAAGATTAAGGTAGGAGTAATACCAAGGCTACAGCAATACAACTCGAACATAGTCGAACGGTTCAAACCTAAAGGTACTAATTGAGAGATATGTACTCGAAAATGCTTTATGATGCCCAACGGAGGGTAGAAAAAGGAACCCTAATTCTTGAAAACTGATGATATAGACCTATGGCATCCTCCGGCAACTGATCCATCGTCATATCCTCCGGATGGATCCTAGGGTGAAGATCTAATGGAATGCCGAGCTCCTTAACTACCAAATCAACCTTGGTAGCAGTCATCTTAGACCGATATTGGGGCATATCAAACTTAGGAATCGCAGCGGCCACGACGATTTGATCTTCGTCAGCCATTTTATCGGATACCAGAGGAGGAGGCAACACTAAGAAAAGATAAAAAAATGGATATGTGCCTGAAAATTTACTAAAGTCGGAAGTCGCGGAGAGTCGTTAGGAAAAAGAGGTAAAAAACACACAGTAAAAATGAAAGGGGACACCTATTTATAGAGGAGGAGTGGGGTAGAGGAAGCGTCGCGCCGCGTCAGATGTTGTGACGTGGAAAGATCGTTGCCCTCCATTAGGAAGTGTCAATAAACGTGTACGATCACATTTCCCCAAGTGAACATTCATAACCTTTTTAGTTTTTAACCTATCTGTAATAATGGACTTTGACCCATTATCTACTCATCGGGCCGCCATAAGCAAAATACTCATACTCTCCAGCATTTTACTTTTTCACTCTAAGTATCACATCACCAGTCTTAAACTATTAATATGATAATGGGGGGGCATGTTGGCGTAAACGTCCAAAACGACCAACCAGTGGGTTCTTCACATGCATATCCAGAAGGACCTTACCGAAAGGTCCATTCCGAAGACGCACTAATTGAAAGGTCCTATACATCCTTTTAACAAGGTAACCTCTCGACCCAGCGATCCATGGCCTGTACACAAAGGAACGCTGCCAATCCAGAATTCACGGGATCTTGTCTCCCACGTGGATACGCCGCCTGACACAAGTACTAGTAGTAGTTGACGCAACCATCCCCTAGGTTTCAGGAACAAGAAGTCTCAACAATATCTCAGGTAGTATAAATACCCCCTCATTTACTTCAATTAATGTAGCATTTACTGCACTTACACGCACACACTTATTACTCATGCCTTTCGTCATATACATATACTTACTCTCACGCGGTAGCTTGGTCTTGGGGTCAAACCCGAGGCGAGGCTAACGCGTCTTCTCTTTTACTTACAGGGATCCGAAGGACCAGTCTGCCTAGCTTCCGAAGGATCTTTGACCTCAATTAGAGTTACAAGAAATTATTTCAACACAACCGAGTCTTTCGCTTTTCCTATCTAAAACGCGCACTTAAAGAGCTTTGTAACAATGAGGACACGTCTTCCTTGCTTGAACACTCGGTCTTGAAGCCCTTATTATGTCGAGTCTTACTTAATTGTAGTAATTGTTTTAATATTAACTAGACCTCTCTTGCTAGGGGTGAGCAGAAAAACCGAAAAAACCAAAAACTAAAACCGAATCGAACCGAACCGAAAACAATCGAACTGAACTAATAACCGAACCGAATTTGTCAAAATCGAACTGAATCGTACAACTAATTCGGTTCTCGGGTTGGATATGGGCTTGACAGTGTTAACCGAAAACCGAATTCATATAAATATATATATATATATTTTTTATATATTTGTATATATAAAAATACCATTAAAATTTTATCATAATATAAAAAAACACTTTTTATGCTTGAAATAATTTTTTTTGCTTAATATCTATGTAATTATTAATTTTTTTAAAAATAAATAGAGAAATTCGGGTTATTCGGGTCAACCCGAGAACCGAACCGAATTCATATTCGGTTTTCGGTTTGGTTCGGTTGAATTCTAGTTCGGTTCAGTTCGATTTTCAAGTTGACAAAAAAATTTTAACCGAATTAACTGAACAACCCGATAACGAACCGATCAACACCCCGGTCTCTTGCTTTGTTTTAGAATTGTGGTGTCCAATATTGAAAATTTTGATACTTAACCGATGTTGTGGGGTCATGGTTGTCAAGATGTGTTGTCAACATTTTACCTAAGAAGTGTAAAATACGGCAAACAAACAGCGCGTGGGTCAAGGCAAAGTCATTGTAAAAGGAAAAGCGACAGACCAGTCCAAAACTCCGTTAATTTTAGTTAGGTTTTTTTAACGCGCCAAATCTTTATTTTCGGTTTATTCATAAAGTCATTATACTTGTATTTAAGATTTCTTTTCACTGTTTTTGCAAATATACTTTTAAAAAACTTGGCATT